>CM073772.1:104021208-104161208 GCA_037158775.1 Hetaerina titia | reverse complement strand
TAATATCATGTAGTGAAAATAACTGACACATTTCACATATAACTATTCCATGAATTATTTTTCATTCTTCTTTCAGCCAAATGGCCTATTGATACCCTTACTTATCACTACAACTTTCTTGGTCTTCTGATTGGCAATACAATTATACAGTACTTCCATGTGGTCAATCAATGCTAGCATATTAATTTTGGTATCTATACTTTACTTGTTTATTCTGTCCAAGCTTTCTCTCCATTCATTTCAGTATTAATTAATGTTCCCATTTGAACTGTATGCATATTTTAAATTCTTTGTCATACATTTTTTTCCATTATTTATTTTGAGCCATTTTTGTGATTTTTTATTTCTGAAGCTTGTATCCATTATTCTTTAGCTGATGTTACTGTTCATGTTTAGGCTACTATAGAATATACTGGGAGTAGCTATCACCTAATTGAATTTTCTTAAAGTTTCTTTTCTTACCTTGTTTTTCAAGTTTCTTTGTATTGTACCATTTATGCAATTAAAGAACTTACACTTGTTTATTTTCCTACTACATATTTTCCTCTTTGAATAAAATTTTGTTTCCTAGATATTTGAAAGAGTTAATTTGAAGAATAAATAAAGAGTTTTAAGAACAGCAATGCTTCATATTAATGCTGCCTTCTCCAAGGGATTTTTTAATTACTCATTCTATGTACCTAGCACTTCTTTTAATTGCATTAATTCTATTTGGATCATCATTGCAGCTACTGTTCCTCATTTTTAATTATCACTCATATTTCTGCTTCCTCCGATGTGTTCACTGGTTTTACCATCGAGTTTCTCAATTCACAGCCTTAGATACAAGGAAAAGACTGTTTGCAATAGTAATGCAACAAAAATGGATGCCCATTAATCAGAAGGATCCATAACAGGATTAAGTACCTTTTACCCAATTGCAATAGATTCTAAAAGCGTAGGCTAACAGGATAGCCACACTCTGGCATAGAATCATATGTTACTCACTCTAGAATATTCATATGGTCTCAGAATATCAACAATTCATTTTTGTTTTACCTGTTTCCTACCATGATTAACTTTGGTAATCAAGTAAAGGTATTTCCAAATTTTCTCATGAAAGGTAATTGCAGGCAGTAACACTAAATTTTTTATAATTTTTAAAGAATCTTTTAACTAAATTGATGATTAGCTCTATTAATCTAGAAGTCTAAAACATCTTATTACAAACATGTATGCAACAATGGAAAAAGGTTAAGTAAACCTAGAGTAGACATCACTCACTTTTTAATATCCTGCAACAAGGAGTTTCTGTTGACACTGCATTGTGCAGCTTGCTGACAAAATGTTGCCTGCTGATCAAGTTCTTGAAAAAAGTTACTTTCTATACCATATGTTGGTTTTGGTGTGGTCTGAAAAAGAATTTTATTCATAAATGGTTAGTTACAAAAAATATCATTATGCAAAATACAACAAATTTCCATTTAATGCCACTAGTGATATGATAAATCAACATTTCAAACTTGAAATATTTTTATCACAATGTTTTGTAAAATCTGGAAACAATGACTTGGTTATATTCCATACACTGGTGCCAGATTTTCCGTTTAAATATTTTAGTCTGATTAAACCACCGTAATCAACCCAAAGATTGGTTTTATAGGTGAGGGTAGATCTCCTCTTGTACTAAGTCCTATGTGGTATCTGAAGTTCTTGCCTTGTGAGATGCATCCAAGTGTATTCACAAATGTATTTTTAATAGGATCCCCATCATGTTTTTTCCTAATGGCACTATTTGATGGGGAAGAGGAGCTATACAATGACTATTGAAGAAACTTGATAGCTGCTCCTCTCCCATATCCAACTCAAAGCCCTCACCAGAAGAATGGACTCTTCAAATTGCATGCAAATATTGCATGTGATTAGAAGACCCCACACTCATAGAATTAGAAGTGTTAGGCTAGGTAGAATACTTCACAGACCTAAGTCACATTACACTCTAAACTTATTGTGCACTAAAAATCATATTATTTTAACAAAATTCCAAGTCCTAGGCAAAATTTCAGCTGATTAAAAATTTTCAGTGAAATACTTGTACATGTAAATGTCTGAGCTGCAATTTAAATAATAGCTTTTATGTCAGTTTATGATAAATTTTACTTTTTATGACCTTATTATATTTAAACGTTAATGTTTACCAACAATTATTATTTGATTTTTTTGTTGATAGAATGCTAGAGGACCTCAATAGTATTCCCGGCACTCTAAGGGTTAATGGACTGATGAAACTGATTTAATACCCTAACTTGGAATCATCGACATAATTGAAATGCTTACTTATTTCAAAGCTGAATATTTGGAGGTCCAGTTTCCGGCCACTTGACTTTTGATATCAAAAATTTTTTTTTGATTGTTTTTGATTAAAAGAAAACTTGTAAATCAACATGCATGGTGAAAACCAGAGAAAAATACCTTACCTTGACCTGGCTCTCCTCCATGATTACTTCTGAAATTTCTTTTAGATGATACCATAGGCGCTCCGTCACTTCCTCCACATAACAGGGATTTTCTACTAACACACTTGGACTAATGGTGCCATTACTTGAAATGACCCCCCCCTCTGGTCCCTCCTCTCTCCTTTCATCTTCTCCAATTCGATATCCTTCAACTGGAAGCCTGAGTATATGCTTTTCAGAGAGCTGATTCTGCAATACACAATTTTAGGTATTTTACTATACACTCTGTAATGGATAAGGCCAATATGAATAATGTTTCAATCATGTAATTAGAGCTTGGCACCTCATCTCTATAACAAAAGACTTCTGTAGGTGGATGGCTGATATTCCCAGTTCCTGAAGGGAATGGGGACAGAGCAAGGAGAGAACCCTGTGTAGGGCACAGGAAAGAGAAATAATATATTTTGCTTAAATTGACAATTGTCTCCATTCACTGAAATTCTTCTGTAACTGTACGAAATATTTCTTGATTAAGTTATTGCTCAATCTCTTGCTACCAACCATACTTCAATCAGTACACAACCAGCCTTTTAACCCTTTTCTTTTTCATTGCCTATAATACTTTTATTAATCACCATCATTCATTAATATCCTAGCAGTTAAACCACAGATTCTAATTCATCAATGCTATTATTCTCTTTAAAATTACCAACTTCTGGATACTTCCATTGCTTAACTTCATAAATTCATCTGTTATTCATTTAGTAATGGGTGTTTTGTCCTCTTCATGTGATTTATTTAAATTTTTATCAGTTATCTTGATGAAATGCATATGTTTCTATTGTTCTTTCATTGCTCAATTTCCATACATATTACACTTCACACATGTATAAACATGTTGAATTTTTCTTCTATAGTAGTCAGTTTAGTACTTTAATTCACATTGGTGTTTGCAAGTTTTGCATTTCTGTTAATAGCCATTGTTGAATGCAAAATTTCATAAGTGTCATGAATATTTTACTTACATACATAACACAATTATTTTTGTCCAATTGGTTTGCCTTTAATTCACCAAAATATTTTTCATCATATCTCATTAAGTCTAGTCTGCATTTCACAAAAAAATTTAAATCAAGTCAAACTTTATATGAACCCTGTGAAGATACTCATGACTTTATTAATGAGTAACAACTCAAATTAAAATTAACTCTTCCTTAAATATCTTACATCAAATAGGAGTTGAGTACTCCAGTCACATTCTCCTATTTGCAAATTAGGCTGGTATTGCAACTAATTTGTTTTACCTGTATGTAATTTACTAACTCTCATCACATACTATATAAGTCATAATATCCCAAACACTTGACCTCTGTATTGATGATTCGTTTTAACATCACTCAACAGCCCACAATATTATATGAGATGATACAGTATATGGCATGTCATCTTTAATGTTATCACCAGGGTTACTGCTTTTGTGCAAGGCACCATGGTTCTACCACACATTCTTGCCAGAATCTTTTCTAGAGGGCCAGTATTTTAAATGTACTAATTAATAAATGTGCAAACTAAGGTTGATCTTCTACAGCAAGTTGCAGTTGTAATGGTGGTAGCATAACTTGTATAATATTCAATATCTACATCATTGATACCAAAAAGCATTTTAATAACTTTGCAGCATGTTTCTTGTATGCAAAAATTTAATTTTTTTTATTAAGCCCTTGACGATCATTAACTGAGTCAGAGAATGGTTTAATTTACACTCGTATGACTGAAGTATTAATCTTAAATAAGTCAATGCTCTCTACTCATTTCTTATTATTTCCATGAACATTCTAATTAGATACATGAAAATAAAGTTGTTTGGAAAAAAACAATAATTATTAAAAAGGAAGATTTTACTATTCTGTAATTAAAATAGTAAAAAATAAGTTCAGCAGGCATCTGTAAAATTGTCAAATACAATTCAGTTTGCCGAACATATCTGGCATTGGTAAGAATGATAAGACCTACTTTTGGAAAGAAGGATATTACTGCAGCTATGAATAACATTTATGTTCCATGGGAATGAGGAAAATAATTAAACATAGCAAATTCTCCATAACGTATTAACAATACCAATAAAGTCAACTATATGAGAGATACAAAACTCCAAAACTGCAGCTTCTCCAATGACCACCGTGGATAATGTCAGTTTGGCAGATAACAATGATGCAAACAGAGAAGTTGAAAAGTTTGCTATGTGTTGAGTGCCAACTATATATTTTTCATTTCTTTCGCGCTCCTGATGTAAGATTGCACGGTGGTGTGATGTGAAGTGTGTAGATATAAGAATGAATGTACTTGGTCTTTTTAAAAGTTCCACATGGATACCATCCAAACGTTTACCTCATCTTTATAGCATAACTAGAATAATGTATCAATAAATGTTGATAAAAGAAGTTCATATTTCATGCAGTTATTTAATAATCAGAATTCAAGTCAATGAAGCTGGTATTGAAGACTTGCCGCATATGCCATTGAAGTTTAATCATCAGAAAAATGATACTGTAAACTAAGAACAATAACCATCATTTTGACATTCATCCACAAGTCCTACACTTCTAATCCTACCAATTGAGTTTTTAACTTTGATCATTTTTTGATGAGGCCTGTTTTGCAAAAAAAATACATTTTATTTGGAATTAGAATGGTCTTTGTAAAATTAAGCCTTTAAAGGATCATTACAAAAGAAAATAACATGCAATTTTCGAAATTTAAGGCTTCCAATTATGCTTCTGTAAAATAAAGATTTTCTATCAGCTTAACTCCTGACCACTTCAATGTCTGTAATACATTTTTCTTACTATGTTGCTTCACATTTAAATGTTGTTTGCCAGAAGATTGCTTTTAATTTTCTCTGCTGAGAATATCAATGTCTCTGATTATACAGATACCAGGTATTTTTTGTCCATCTATACATTTTTGAGATGAAAGAATGTCAATAATTGTCTTTCTCACAAAATACACCCACTGCTGAGTGAAAACAGAAGAGGTAAAAACTTCAAATTACAGAAGTTTAGTTACTTTTATATCAATTATTACAATAACATTTTAGCATGTCATAGTAATTGTAACAAGACGATTCTGAAAAAATGCTCTTTCTAATCCAGATTATCTTGGCAGCTGATTTTATCAGTTCAAATATTTATTTAAAATTTAATACTTACTCGGAGGTCACTCTGGAGTATTTTCAAACGTCTCTTCAGTTCTTCTTGGCCATGAGAGCAAGATGGTGGAGAGCTATCACTACCTGCAGTGCTGTCTTCTCTGTCAGAATTTTCCATACTGCTGATAACTCGGCAAAGCCATATGCAGCGCTTAGCTAACTCTTGACTCATAAACACTGTATTATGGACCTCCTGTGCATGCAAGTTGAGAGTTTAGTCGGTCACCAATTACTATACAGATATAAAAACCAAATTTATTGCATAATTCGTTCTTATTTTGAAACACTACGTGTTGAACAAAGAGGTAAACAACAAAATATTGTAAGATTACTAATGAGAATAAACATTGGAAAAATTTTCCTGTGTTTGGAGAGAACTATTATCATATTTAATTGGCTTACTAATCTACTTTTTACCCCATCATTTTCAATGTTTAACTTAATTTGACACCCAGTTCTATATGGTGCAACTCATATATGTAATATTTCTGCAATATTAGGATTCCAACTTTTGAAATTTTGAGGATGGCAAGCACTGTAATAAGCCCATCATTTGAAAGTGACTGATTTCATGTAAAAATGGCACCCAAGTTACAGATGAGATATACTCCTGAGAATGTCTTCAGGTTGGATGTGAAAATAAGTTGGAACACAGATGAACACCACATATATGATAATAAGACGTAATAATAATAAGGATAGTGCAATGATCCCTATGTGGTAATAAAGGAATGAACACACAGGTAAACTCAAACTCACAAAAAAATCAAGACAGAAGCAATGCAGTATGTAGTCTTATAAACAATAAGACTAGCACTAGTGTAAAGATGCTGTGCCAATGCATTGATTATATCATGTGGGTTTTTGACTTCAAATGCCTGACATTTTGGTACACATATGAGGATCACCTTGGTGCTCAAGATGTCAGACTGTCGTATTACTTATATTTCTTCACTTAGCTCCTCACCTAGTCCGTCTTGAGCAGTGAATTTTACATTATTTAAAAGGTAAGGAATATGCCTACAAATTAAAAAAATTATAATAGAAAAATCCATAATGTCAAAAGGGTGGCATAAAAAATTACTAAGATATTCAAACTTTCACAATCTAAAGAATTTACTGCCTTGTAAGCTACTCAGCATACATTAATAAATGGATATATTTTTTAGAAGGTTCTAAAAGTACCTAAAACTGCAAAAATAAAGTTAAAAAAAGAAAAAACCTAATTTTGGATAAATGTTTCATTGAATTTTATGTTACAGGTGTTGCTACTCTGAACCCATGACAAAAAGATTAAGCAATTGGACCAAAATAAGGATAAGAAATATTTTAGTATTCCTTAGATGTGATCATACCTGCTCCACTACTGTGGTTAGATATGTGTCCCTTAGTTCCTGGGGGAATACATTCACCATAACAGCCAATGTCCGCTCAATTTCAGTCCTCCATTCTCGCAAAGCTTTTTCTTTCTCATCTGATGAATCCTCCTTTTGGGAAATGGGATAATAAAAATTAAATGATACCATTAAACATACCAAGATATTATACACTTTATTTATTTTATGACTTCATTCTGGCGAGATTGAGACTACATATAGTCTCTTCTTCTACCTGACCCCTACAAATTACATTAAAGACAATTAAAAATACCCAAGCCCTAGGTGAAGGAAAAAACCCCCTAGGCAGGAATCGAACCTGTGACATCTGAGTTGACAGGCAAGGATGTTACCTCGCTGCCACTGAAGCCGCAAACTTTAGATTAGTTTCATAGGATAGGATTTGACTTCAAATACATTTTGTTTACGTAAGGAACTTGGAGCTAATTCCTTGCTAGCCAGAATTGCACCAATAACATGCCATTTACTCCAACAAGCCCTTTACTAATGTTTGTTGAAATGAAATTTTGCATTAAAATCAATCTGTAATATAACCCAAAAATATACTCTTAATTCTAGTGACATAAACTGAAATAATCTTCATTTTGTAACAGAACTCAAACTAATTAGGCCATTGATGGCATTAAAAAGAGGTTTTACCAGATCATAATTAGGAGGGTATGGACATAATAGCCTACATATGCATCCTGAGAAATGAAATTTAAAAAAAGAACGATTTACCACAATTACTGAATTTTATAGGTCCATTTATGAGACCTTGTTTCATGAAAAAAAATATGTCCTTTTAATTTTGAATTAAATAATTGTGATTGAATTCTCAGCAGGCATTCAAAAAGCAAAGTGACATCAAAATAGAGGCAAGACACTGAAAACAGTGAAAACCTTGTTTTTAAATGGCCAATATTCATAAAGATACTACATATGTGTACGCATACTACTTTGGAAACATTTTTGAACAAAAAATTATATTCATATAGGATTGAAAGGAAATTATTTAATCCAAAGTAATTGGATAGTCATTATGTTAAAATACTGATTTCCTAACCTTAAATCCAGGGATGTGTGATGCTATTGGTTGAAGCCTGTAGCATGGGGGCTGTGCATGGCTGTCCAATTTGTACCACTTCTGCAGCAGGTCTCGGTCACCAGGGTCCACTGCCCTTCCCACTGCTGCTTTGAAGTCCTGATTCTCCACTGTTTTTGGCAGGAGGGGTGTCCCAAGGGAATGGCTCAGGAACAGCACGGGGATGACAAACGCCACCTCCATCTGGCCTGCGCTCCCAAGTGGGTGAGCAGGAGCCCAAGGTTAGCGCCCCCCGTGGGTAGGTTGGCCGAGGAGTGACGCAAGCAGCAAACTGTAGTTTGCGTGCAATATTTTTTAGGGGTTCATTCAATATCAGTTATAGCAAAGAGCTCATGCTGTGCTGGCCAATGAATGCTGCTTCCTCTCTTTTGAACAGTACTTTTGGTAAACTTGGGTATTTAAGGGTATGAATTCAATGCACATATATTCACATATGTGACTTTTTTAACTTAATTTGCACAAATTCTGAGCAGGAAAGGAGGCCTGTATAATATATAGGAGTGGTTGAGAGGAGGTAGATGATAAATGTTCAGTCATAAAAATTAGATTAGGCTTAAAAATCTAACTGAGCACATTACCTATGCTTGTACTGTGCATTCTTTTTATGAGCTCTAAGTCTTCTTCATGATAACTTTCCTAAGTCAGAGAGAACTCTAATAGAATATATATTCGGAGATTTCCAAGGTGGGTTTTGGCAGAGGATCCCTATGAGAGACTAGTGACTATTGAGCTAATTATTTTAAGAATTGAGATTGATATGATGCAATGAAGACAAAATTGCAATGAATTAAATTGCAGTCTTCAGTGGTGATGGTAAGTAGTTTCACACTAGATCGACAACTCGGTGAGTTCTGACAACACATTAACTACAGATGGAAGTGAATTAGGACTCTTCAAAGTTGATAAAGGTTTGAGAGCTATAGAAATTTGGCCACTTTTAGAACAGGGATTTAGATTTTTTATGTGAACCAAGAACTTTCCCCTGGTCTTATGAGAGGAAACTAATCAATGTTTAACTTGAACAATAGCATGGTGAAACAAAAGAATTGACAGCTGACAAATTTACAGGTAGGAAGTTTCCAGTTATTCAAGGTTGACAGACATATACTTATTTATGAATTTATATTGCATTATTCCCTAATCTGGATCTAATCCTTTCTTCTCCAGGATGTCCCTGACTCACTGTACATATTTTCCTGCAGATATTTTCGCTCGAACTTCTCATTTAAATTAAAACCTTGCAACTCCAAGGATGTTTACTTATGTATCAAAGCAAATTTATACATATGTAATGGTTTTGAGCTAATGTGATCAACTGTCCCATTTTTACTACTGAGTATTTGAAGAAAATTTGAAAAAAAAAGGTAGAAAATTTGGCGGATTTAACAGAAAATGTAATTTGGAACTTCTCAGATAACGAATAAAGATAACGAACCACAAAACTTGGATCTATAGAATTTAGGGACGAATTGAACAAGCATTGACTTATTCTAACACTATTTCAAATCCATATTTTGGAAATCAAAATGGGTGACAAGCAACTGGTTCATTCATACTCCCAAATTGAATTAAACATGTTTTCTTCATATACATCTTTTGCATATATTCTTTGCATATAAGGCCCACCATACAACCATAAGTTTTGTTTCAAATGGCTCATAATGACAATCACACTGAGACTGATCATATAAACCAATAATAATTTGTGGACACTGAAATAATTATTATTATGAATATGACACTTATTAAAATAAGTAAATCTATGAATGCCAGGCTGTCAAAACCATCAGCTAGGGAAAATCCAAACCATAATTTGAGGAAATAAAATTTAAAATGAGATATATATATATATGAGATTGAAATTATGCACACAAAATCTTATATTCCTATTATGAACACACTTCCATGTGCTTTTGTTCAATTTTTTATCAAAATGAAAAAACACGAACATTTGCACAAATTTACAATGTCATGCAATTGAATAACTAATTTACTTAGTAAATGAAATACAAATAATAAATTTTGCTCACGGGAGAGCTCTCCAAGGCAGAGTTCTGGAAATTCATGGTCCTGCTGTTTCTCTAAGGCTGTCTTCCAATGCAAATCAACAATGTGTACTTCAAAACCAGATTCTCGACAATAATCCCTTAACCTTGGGTAGACAACTTTGTGGAGCAATCCTTTCTCAACACAGCAATCTGTTAAAAGAGAAGTGCTTGTCAATTGAATTTCAACTAAATCATGAAGAACAGGAATATATTTGCAATATTTAATTATTATGACTTCCATTAAAAAAAACTTCATTCATGTCCAATATTAACCTTAAATTAAGGCACTTCCAGGAAGCATATTATTATGCAGTGTGGTTCACAATTGTTAATAAAATCATCTATTTAAATTACTTAAATTAAAATATATGTTAGATTCAGGTCCAACATCATTATTATTATCTAATGATACATATTCTCAAACAAAAATTCACTACAATAGGTTGCGAATTTACCTTGCGAGTCAGCTGCACAGACATAGATGGAAATTTTGCTGCATCTGTCAGGTGACCGAAGAAGTCCTCCAGATCCAGAACTTGGCAATCCAGCCGGAATTCCTGCTGCTGGAGCTATTTGTCCTCCTGTTCCAGACACTGCTCCAGGTGTGCATACAACAGGGGCCCCAAGTGAACGGCCTGTGAGCAATGCCAACAAGGTTGATGGAAGCTGGTGAAGCTCAGGTGGAATTGCTAGTTGCGTGGTCCCAGGAACACCGTCGCCGCCTTTGCCTGTCAAAGGTGTGGGCCTGTCAAAACCTTTTGGACTTTGTATAGTTGCTCCCGGGGTAGAGGAAAGTGACATGGAATCTGCTGAAATGGAGCAACCATTAAAGGCATATGCTTTATAACAGATGACAGCTTGAACAGCCCTTCCACACAGTAAAGATATTCTTTCAAAAGGAGACAATTCCACTCAGAAAATTTCATGTCCTCATTCAATTGATGATCACTAAAATTTTTCCTGAAACAAATCAATTTATTCGAGTAAATGTAAATTATTATCTAATTCATTAACATCATCTGAATGTTAATCATTGGCAAATGACTCATTTCCTGTACATAATCATGACAAATGTGATGTTCAAACCTTTGGTGGGTTAACACTCACTTTTTTTATTTGAAAAATACATGTATTGCCATATACTTTTTATTTATGGTACCATCTGCACCGCTTTTATCTTATTACTACTTTGGAGCATGATCATTGCCCCTGGAAACCTTAAAATCTTATCACAATTTACTATTAATGTTTTGCTGATTTGTAGAATATGAGGAAAAATGTATCATTTGTTTCACAGAAACATCTTGCAAATTGAATAAACAAGAAATACTGAGGAAACTAAAATATTTGCTGCAATATAGGCCACACCTGATCTCCAGATTTGAGAGGCATGAGCAAGCTGCATGGAGTGGGACACAGATGAAGAAGCACCGCATTTGATGAGGACAAAATGAAGGCAAGAGGATAATATCTTCGTAAAATAAGAAGAAAATCGATCAACTGTGATAGGATGGAGAAAGGGATGAGTGGCATGAGATGTTCAGTTTGCAGTGGCATGAGATGTGCAGTGTTACCTGATTAAACCCAAATCCAATGTGTTCCAGTAGATCCTGACCAGAATTTTAGTTACAAATTCTCTATCTCATGAGGAATGATGATTAAGGTCATTAAGTCATCAAACTGTCCTATTAAGACTACTGGAAAATATCAGTACATATTACTACATTTAATGTTATGATTTTGAATGAGATAAAAACTGAATTAAAAGTAGGCAGTATGGTGGCTTAATAATGCTACAGAAAGGGTCTTGGACATGTGTTTCATAATGAAGACACATTGGTTGATATGTATAACAAATTTTAAATAAATGCACTCTTACAAACTTTGACTGGGCAGCATGTTCCCATCAGAAACAACCTTGCCGATGGGTCCTCTATGAGTGTGCACTATCCTGAAATACTCGGGTATTGGTTGCTAGAGCATATAAGGAGAACATGAATGCTGAATGGTATCAGATGAAAAATATCAGATAATAGTCAGGAGATGCTGTGAACAGAAAAAAACTTCCTTTGGAACTTGAGGCTCTGCATAATCTGAACAAAATGTTTTCCAAACGGAAGTGTATAAGTCTTTCATATGTTCAGAATCAAAGGTTTCTAACTTGAAGAACACACCTGAAATACTTGAAGGAGCCACATCTTTCAGGGAACGGAAGAACCCTTCCCTATTGGTCTTTGGCTCACATGAGGGAGGCCCAGCCGTGGCTGTGGATGGGGTTGATGGAGTTGGTGGGGAGAGTGGGCCAGGGTCATTCTTTCTGCTGGCAGACGTTGCTATGAGAGAGGAGGATGATGAGGTGCCATCACGCTCTGCTCGGCCCTCTCCAACACTGCTCCCACCACCACCAACTGATGTCTCTTGTTGAGCATTCCCTCCCTTGCCACTAGCAGCCTTGTAGCTTGGAGACCTTAGGAACCAGGAGCACGAAATATAACATATGCATATTCTCAGGAACACATTCAAAAAGGCTTGAAATGAATAAGTACTTCTATGTCTAGTAGCATGGGATAATTTCCTAGTCAAGAACAATAATATACGAAATAACAAATCTCACTTTAAAACACGTCATTAATAAATTTCATTTCCATAAACCACCCATGCTTTCAACTAATAATGTAACATTTACAATCCAAACCACAATCATGTGGGCAGTGGAAACTGAAAGCACACAGAAAAAGAAAATTCTCACTTTCATCACGACCCTACCATACCCTATGCTCCAAAACTTTCACACCTTAAACAAACCTTTAACCCTTTTCCCTACATACTTCTTAGGAACATGGTCCACACATGCTGAAGGGCCTGCACCAAATTTATAACACAATGACATTCCCTCTTATTATGACATGATTCTCCTCTTTCCTCAAAACCCAAAGGTGTAGGAAGAGATTGGAGCATAGAGAGATATGTGAGAGAGAAGATATGAGAGCAGGAAGGAAGTTAAGGAGAATGACGAAATGATGCAGATAAGGTGACAAGAAAAAGATATGTAATTTAGTGGGATAGGGCAGGGTATCCACCTAAATGAATGACCTAAAGTACCATATGGTGGAGAGTTTAAAGGCAATGACCAATAATCATTTGGTGTGCAGAACAATGTTACCACAGTGAAAAATTTTAATGTCGGTTGGCACAAGGGAAAGGATTAGGAGTTGGAAGAGGGGGGAAAACTTAGGGTAAGGGTCAGTAGTCGTTTATGTGGAAATTAAATGCTGGAGGTACTCTCAGGGATAGAATGTAGATCAGTGATTACAATGTAGGTGGTAAACTGTGTTGCATGTTGTAGAACTACTGAAGATGGTAAATCCGATTTAATGCTCCGATTACCAAGGTTCAGACTAAAGAAGATGTAATGTGATGAAAAATGGAGCATTTTTTAAATCTTGGTATTTGGCATGGCTTCAGTTCAAGTAATGGAGTCATTTTGATTTTCTATTAGAAGGAAGATTATCAGGTCATTGAGTTGTATGGATAGTGAAAGCATACAAGTTTGCAATCAAACATCTGGTTTTGAAAATAGGAAATAATTCTTTCAAGGGGACATTAATTTCTTCTACAACTGAACAAAATGGCATAGAGGCTTCTGTTTTTGGTAGAGACTTCTGTGTTGAAATCTTTGCATCTCTGAAAAATTTGGCAAATATAATAAAATGCAGTTTTTAGTACAGCCTGTGGACATTGCCTATTTGTGAGGGAAGCATGTTTATCTATGCTTCTTTTATTTTTTCTTGTGTGCTGCATTAGAGTGAGTATAGGAGAGAATAATTAATGGGTGTGGAATGGCAGCTGTAATAGTATAAATTAGTGACAAGAGAGTGGAGGAGGGAATCTATAAACTCTAAGATGAATTCTATCAGGGAATATTGGTTTGAACTCCCTCATTTCAGGAAAATGCTGCCTGAAGAAGAGAGAAATAGACTCAAAGGCCATGTTCATACGTTCAAGCATGGAAGAAAATAGACTGAACAGAACATTCATACGTGTAGAGAGTGAAGCTCTAACTAACCTTGGAATTCATCTAACTCTAAGCTCTATGGCATGCAAAAGCCACACATTCAATGTAGAGAGTTTTTTCTTTTGCTAAAATGAGGCCGGTGTATCACCATATATTTCTTTTAAACAGAGCATCATTTAGCTTGGATTTGCTTTGGGTGCTAACATGCATTCATAGGAATTGAAAAACGGTACACCCCGAACAGGAGCCGAAAGCTCTACGAAATACGACTTCACGGCGCCGATTGTTTACAAATTCTTTATTAATCCTTCGTAAAATCACTGATACGGTGGCTGAGGATTTTAAAAATACACTTTACAATCGGTTAACGCAGTTAAATCAGGCCCGTTCCAATGACACTTTCCCTTTGTCAAAGATTCCGGTTTCAAAATTGTTTTTTTACAAGGTTGGCAGTGACAACTACGTTCTACGCCGGAATGTTAGAGCTTTCGTTTTTATAGATTTCCACAGTAAATACACAAACAGCCATTTTCACCGTTTGAAAGTGAACCTTCACGACTCAGATTGAGCTCGAATGCGTTTACCTAAAACAACAAGTGCAACTTGCGTGTAAGACACCCGAACACACGGTGTAGGGACTCAACCAATTTGCGGGAGTAATTTGTTCTAATCAAATATTATTAAAACGCAATTGCAGCAGTAAGTGAGAACACAATTAGAACAATCCATTTCGGATAAAGAATTACGTGCTCGTTCACTCACAAATGCTTCTGTGCGTAACCAGTCGACAAAATTTCGTACATTTCCCTCCTCTTCCTTTGACAAGCAATCATGACCGACGGTGAAACGACAAGAATTCTCCTAAAAGTCGAAGAGGTCATTAGATCGCACATGTTTAAACATGGGAAAATTCAATGAATGAGAGATCAAACTCTAATTTTACATCAGCAATCCTCTACAACTCATAAACTTTTAATCTCTATATAATACCTCTTTTTTATTACCTGGAGTGTAGTGACTTTGCGAGGGTATTAAAATCTTCTAGACTAATAACCGGATTAATAATCTTACGTACGAATCATCAATTGAAGTCGTGTTTTTTCTGGAACTCAACCAGGGAGTTGCATGAAATGAATTTAATTGGCGAACATTGTAATCCACTACTGACATCGCTGACTGATTCCTGCGCATTTACCTTAAAATTAGGGGATTCAAATGTGCCCATTTACATTTCGAGAAACGTAAACGCATGATGATTCCTTCATAGATAGGACGTAAATAATCTCCTAACGTCAGTCCGAGTAAAAACAAAGGCGTTTATCAACAATCTTGAGTTGCTATACTAAACTAGAGTGGAGGAATATAGAGGTCATTTAAAAGGGAAGCTTTGGAATACGATAAGGAAGTAACGCATACATATATATCTCTGCTTGAAAAAGTACGTGATCATTTCCCGCTCTCCCCTTCCCTCTTCGTCTCTTACAACAAACAGTCCCTATCCCTCTTTGCCCTCCACCCCTCACGCACACTCCGGCTGGGACACGCGCCTTTCTCTGACGTCGGTAGCCTCTTAGCGGATGACGTCAGAAGCAGTGAATGACCTTACATCCCGTAGGAGCATCCAATCAATATGGCCAGAGCGAAGCCAATGGCACTTGTCGAGTAGACGTAGGCACTGTTGATTCGTAATCCTCCGTTTTACCTACAGCGATTTCCAAACCGTTATCTTTTCAATCATATCTTTTTTTTATAGGTTCACAGCAATACCCTTTAAGCATTAAGGTGAACGAATTATTTCACTACTATTTGAGGTACGGACGATAAGTGATTAAAATCACATCAGCTGAGAGCCATCGTGAACCGAGCTTGCAGAACTTAGCGCAATATAATTCTAAGGTCTTGGATTTGATTCATTTTATACAATTTTTTTGGCTTTTTGGGATAGAACTTAGATGATATTTCAAACAGCAATTCAAAACTATAAGCTATTATTTTTTTTATACTTCATGTTAATGTCAGATACACAGAAATACCAAGAGGAAATGAAAATTACCCGATCGCTTGAGTCGAAACCTCACACAACATGGTAACACGAGGCTCGTAAATTAATTAACTCGAAGTATACATTCATTTTTTTCTTTTTCTTCTACATGGCCCAAGTCCAAAAAGCCGGCTAGGAAATGCAGAATGATATTTCAGATCAGACACGTAAAAGTCCTCAAATTCAAAGGCATCACGTTAGCGATAAATTATATCTCTTTTGCGATAACGATGCTGCAAAAACTAGCGCGTACGCGGCATTTCCGGGTCAGTATTATAGGTCATTACCATTCCGCACCCTAATTTAAATTGCATCGGTTCAACTCGTCTTTTCAAAGTCAACATTTGTAATATTGTGATATAGCGTGGCTCACAGTAAAAACAGGGCAGAAGAGTTGTTTCAATTCTGAAGTCGGTTAAATACAGAATTCATAATCATTTTTGGACGTAATTTATAAGTTTCAATTTTATGGATAATACACCATAACCCTTTATCGCTTATCATTTTCTTAAATTCTATGATTTTTTAAATACCTACATCAGTGAAAAGTTATTAAAATGCATCATGCGCTCACTGGCTAATCCGAAAGTCGCGGATCGGCGGTCGTCTTGCATGCATGCATTGATTTTTAAAAATTAATTAACCATGGGGTAATAATCTCGGCCGTCATTATATCTTAAAAAAACTTATTGTAAACGTAAAATTCCAGAGTGAAAGAATGGAAAAATAAGCACAGGAAAATAAGTCTATTAGTTAATTCTCATACACGATAATTCTACAGTTATATGCCAAATATGAAAATATTTATACACTTAAAGGGCTACATATACACTTAAAAATTATGCTTAACTACATAACACTTAAAGAGTTGCAACATTATTCTATTTTCTTATAAGGACAGATGGTTAACTAGGATTGGTTTGATTGCATTTTAAATTCGATAAAAGTGAAATGGAAGGTAATCACACACGTTAGAAGTGGGGGAGAGGACAACACAAAAAAATATTGTCAATATTACGATAATAACTGACAATTTTTCTTCTCTATCCTCACAATGACTAATATTACAAGACACTGTTAGTTCACGAAGGTGATGAATACACGTATTTATAGTTTATCGATTGAATTATGGATATATCTCATGAATCATTGTATTCTATCGCTTAATATTGTTATATTATTTTGTATATGCTGTTAGGAAGAGGAGCGATCCATTTGATAGATAAAGAAGAACAATTATCAAACTTTGCGATGAGTTTTTATAATGTATGAAGTATTACCACACGGAAGAAACACATTATCGGAAAGTATTATTTTATTGGAAACTTTCGGATCAGAATTGGATTTTTCTTTTTTATTATTACTATCGCAAAAATACAGAAAAATCCATGAGGAATAAGGAAGGTTCGGAAAATAACTTACTCATACTAACTATCGGCATGACTGATATTTTCAAAACGAATGCTTGCAACGAAAACAACTACATTTTTCCCGTTTTAGGTTTAGTGAATAATTATATACCATGATACCACAGGACCAATAAAAATAAATATTTGCTCACTTATTGAAGCGGAAGGATAAGCGCACTATCCCAAGGAAACATTTCAAATGCTACGACGCATTTCATCGTTTTATGGCATCATCAGATGTCAAAAGGGTAGCGAACACCTTGAGTATAAGGCATTATCATCTCACGTTATGGACCTTCAACATTCTCCCCCATCACCAGGTGCAATCCCTAAATGAACTGCGAACTCTTACGTATAACCTACTAGTATTAAAAGTTAAGATTATTCTAAGTTTCACAGAAAAAGTACAAGAGTAATAAAATCATGAGAGAATATCAACTTTATTTCGGCATCAGGCAAATCTGAAGTTCTGGTTAGTTTTAATAAAATCGATTGAGATTAAGCCAAATAATAATGCGTAATTTTACTAGATTTTAAATTAAGGAGTTAAACCATTATCTAACATCAGAATAGTTTATTTGTATACTTACTCTTCGGAGTGTGTGGAGACACTGTCTTTGTCTTTGTGAGCCTGGCCAGATGAACAGCTGCTGCCCATGGTAGTGCAGTATGCTTTTCACGGCCACGGCTAAGAGCCAGCCAGCTCTTGGCTCTTTCAAATGGTACCCATGATTTCTCTCGCTTCCAACTCCACCTACAACAAATGAATTGGAAGTTCAGGATACGAAAATTAGACACTGGCCCGTTGTTAGATGAAACATAAACAATGTAAAAAATGGTGAACTCTCAGAATCCAAGGTTAGCGTGATAAAATGGTATAGTTATCCTGAAAACATCATGCAAAATATCCCGGCAGTACGAAAACAGGTTCTAAAGAAAGCACAACGAAATAAAACGTAGTAACCTTCATAGTTTAGGTGGGTCGATTACTTAAGTTGATCTGCAATTAGAAAACATTTACGAAAAACATACCACAAAATAAAATTGAAACCTAAGTTTGATTGGTAGCCACGACCTCCTCACTAACTACCTTTATAACGGAATTGTTTTGATAGTTTCATCTAAAACTGTCAAGTCTATTCATATCTAGGAAAGTTCCCAATTGGAATCTAAATGATCTGATTCAGAAGCCCAATAAGTATTGGACCGGCAAAATAACTACCAAGCACTTCATAAATAGTCATGGAATAATACAGAAACACTTCAGAAATAGCCCTGATAAAAGGATTTCATAATCCAAATTTTAATCACTAAATATATTAATTATTATTTTTCGCTTTCAAAATTCAATTCTACTCCCACAGAACAAAGCTAATTTCAAACAGAAGTTTTACAATCATTGTCTTCTATGAAATCAGCAAAATATATTCATCCTAAACTACTTTCAGATCAAATAAAAAAATCGATGTTCATGGGAGTATGGCTATCGGCAAACAAAATTTACAGGTAAGTCAATTTTTCAAGCAGCCTACGGGCGCAGCAACCTTTTGGACTGATACTCAAAAACCATACTGGACTAATTGCTGGGTATTAGTACTTAGTGAGAAACCGTTGATGAGAGAGGAAAAGGATATGGATTCAAAGAATGAAATCGAAGTGTTATCAAATTTTTTCAGATCAAAACTTTGTTTCGCAATACTCAAGTAATACTGCTCGATGATTCATATCTTAAAAATACAACTCTGACAAGGTGTATCTCGAGATGCTCGACAATAAAAAAGAAATTAAATTGTAATGGGATGTTTTTCAGTCAACTTGGGACTTATGCCAATTTTTAAGTCAATTTAGGAAGCTTAAAATTTTAAATAAGGGAGAATCGCGGAAATTCAATTAGGGTCTCCCTCGAAATTAAGAAGAATTTAAATTAGAGTGCAATGATATTTACAGACATGCCAACTTTCAAAAATGAAAAATCGGGAGGACATGCCAACTTTCAAAAATGAAAAATCGGGAGATTTTTAGAAGTGTATCACGAAGTAATCACTTTTAATTACCACAATATTTGCATGGCACCTTAATCCCTTTATGACACTTTGCCAATTTTTAATGAATGTCACACTTTATTAACATGTTAAGCTAAGTACACAATTTGAACAGTTCATCAAGAACGTAAGAAGGAAAAATCGGGAGTCTCCCGCTTAAATCGGGAGAGTTGGCATGTCTGTATTTATTGCGAGCAATGAAAAATATAAGGATGCGATTTCCTGACAGCAAATTCTCCGATGATTTTTGGAAAAATCATTAATAGTTGTATATACATAGTCAGAGCTTCCGGGCCCTCCTTTGCCTCAGTTCTGTTCCTTACTCCTCTTGAGAAAGGGTGGGTAGACCACCGAAAATTCGATACTCAGTGAGTTTCTCTTTTAAATGTGTTTGTGTTTTTGTCATCGTCGACTAGGGCTAATTCCATTTACATTATACACGAGAAATGAAATAACCCTCTCTCACAGATGTGCCACACACCAACAGCAGCCATATGTCACAAACGCCGGCCAAACAGTAAAAAATAAAATAAACATAGGAACTATTGATGTCATAAATACCAACCCCATCACTTCTACCACTAGCCCATCATCACAAGTCTAGGCTTCCGAATCCGTTGACTTGAAATTCCACCGCGACAACTTTCATCACACATCAGTTAACGTAAATATTTCGCAATGGGGAAATTAATTAGGGAGTTATAAATTTGGTTTTAAACCATTTACATGGCGACGGGAATGCTGGTAAAGATAGATGAAGCTCGACAAAATTGCTGATTTTATGACAGTTGAGCTGATTTTCAACACGCATTTTTAAATGAAAAAGCCTGGATATTTTACATATTTATGAACCTAAAATGGTTTAAACAGATAATAATATGCGGTCCATATTTGAGCAATGTTTTTAGAGATTTTTGTACAATGTCAATACTTACAATGCAACAATGTTCATATCATTTAGCTAGAACATTGAGTTAGGCACTAAGTCACGGAGAAATATGTAGAAAAACGATTTGATACACTTATTTCTATTGCTAAAACGGGCTAACTCCAAAGAAATGCACGGAAAAAGCTATTTTTAATCACACCTGGAAGGAATTACTTAATCAGCTGAGACGAAATTATCATAGACTAATGACAGATGACTTGTATTACTGTCATTGAATCACGGTATCCCAATTTTCTGGGTATTGTTACGATGAAACGGTCAAGTAACACAGAATACGCGTGGATCCTAAAATATAAAAAGCAATTGAAGCCTCTCATTATCATATGCCACGGAAGATTTCTATTCCAATAACGTACTGGTTTGAAAGATTCCAATTCCAAGATTAAACCTAACACTCCCCACCACACGCCCTTGTGGCCGCTTGCAGGATATTGTGTGGATGTAGATGAAAAATAGTATGTTGCCTTTTCTATTCCGTTTATTTCGGCATTTTACATTTTTTCCTTTAATTTTAAATGTCCAAGATAATTCCACATTTCGGAAACGAAAGCAGGTTTCTCAATAATTTTAGTACTGCTCATAGAGGGCACTGATTAATGAGGGGGAACGTTTGGAATAATAAAGTGAAAATCCCATTTCTTGGCGTAAAATAAAGGTATTCAAAGCGAATTAAAAATAAACTAGATAAACAGAGAGATAATATTATTTTTTTATTATTCGAATGATTATTTCAATATAATTTTCAAATTAGTTTGCCATTGATATTTGGGTCCGATCAATCCGTGATCAAATCGCCAAGCTTAGACATGGCAATATGCACATCAAAGGGTAATCTCATCATCAGTGGTCATCAATCATAAGATTGGTTTGACACGGCTCTCCACTCAATTTTCCATCAGTTAATTGTCTACATATTTCCTCTCTCTTTGACGCCTGTCATTGTTTGTTTCTCGTATCTTCCTCTTCACCTTTCCCTCGACGACCGTATTCATCAGGCCATTACGTCTCAAAGCTGTTTCCTTCTTCATCTCACTTTTCATTAGGTTTCTTTCCTTTTGAATCTCCTCTCTTGGATCCTCTCCGTCATTTACCCGATCCGTCTGTTTAACCTTCATCATCCTCCTTTATCACCGCATTTCCTATGCTCACACGTATGATCTTCCCTCTTTCTGCTTCACTTATAATAGATGTCTCCCTGATAAATTCTATGATGAATGGAAACATTTACATAAAAATTTGTCTAGAATTACAGGCAAAGAAAAAGAAAAAAGAGACCATTTCATGGGAACTCTACACGACTTGTTTGACATGGCTCATTCAGATGCTTTGGGACAAATGAAAAATGAAGAGGACAAACATTTCTTAATGATTCAGTACCAGAAATGGCGACCGGACTCCACTAAGGGACACTGCAATGGAAGCTGCCAGGAAAAAAAGAACCTGAAAGGAATGGAACGACATTTTGAGATATCAAAAACTGATGACTCTACATCAGTTTGCAGCGAAAGCAGTGATGGTGGTGATGACCGTGAAAGTTCTTCTGCCATCGATAAGCAAATAACAGCAACAACTACAGCAGCAGCAACAGTTGAAACTCGAGGTACATTGCAGTTTTTTACTCTCCGTCTCTCTGAGGTTCAAAACCACTGATAGAAATGGGGTTTACATTTGGATGGCTGCTGCAGAAGCTTTTGGGCGTGATACTAAAAACCTGGTAATAAATCGAACTTCATTTCAACGCCTTCGAAAAAAATTCTAGAAGCGAGACGCACAGAAATTCAACAAAAATTTCAAACTAAACGACTGCCAAGAATTACAAAGAAAAAATGTTGTACTGGGATGGTAAGTTGCTTCTAGCACTCGCAGGTGTTGAAAATATTGATAGATTGGCCATAACAGTAAGTTTTTAAGGCAAGGAGCAACTGTTGGGAGTCCCTGAAATCCCAAAATCTTCAGGAGAAGAGCAAGCCATGGCTGATAACCAAGCAGTGGAGAAGTGGGGTATAATCGATAAAATTCAGGCACTTTGCTGTGATACGACTGCAAGCAACACAGGTAGAATCAATGGTGTTTGCACAAGTCTAGAAAAGGTGTTCAATCATATTCTGCTGTACCTTCCTTGACGTCATCAAATTTTGAGTTAGCTTTCAGGAGCTGTGTCAACTCAGTAATGAGTGCAACTTCTGGTCCAGATATGGCGCTTAAAAAAAAATAGAGAATCGTGGAAAATACTCGAAAAGAAGATTTACAGAACCGGTAGCAATGAAGTGCCTGATGATGTCCGCTCTATCATTCTTGGATTTCTTGAAAACCATCTTTATGAGCAGAAACAACAGCGAGATGATTACCGAGAATTGTTGGAGTTAACTACGATCTATCTTGGCGGAATTCCGAAGAGCGGGATATCGTTTCGTAAACCAGCAGCTGTGAATCATACTAGATGGATAGCCAAGGCAATTTATCTACTCAATATTTACCTATTTCAAGATCAATTTCAGTTATCTGATGGGGAGAAGAAATCTTTAAAAATATTATGTATTTTTCTTGCTCGAGTTTACGTTCGAGCTTGATTTCTATCATCAGAAGCAATTAAAGCACCTTATCACGATTTCTTATTCATTTGTCAATTGTTAAATTATCAGGATATTGATTGGTACTTAGCTCCCGAAACTGTGGCTTTAGCCTTATTTGATGACAATGTTCCAATCACGATAAAAAAAATATGATCAAAATTACGCTAGAAATAGATAAGGTGAAGAAGAGGAAGAAGAAAAAATCAACTAAAGAGGTACATAGTGCACCAAAATGATTTTTCTTTCTTTACAACCAACGAGTTTTCGTCTTTTATAACTCTCGTGACAAAAACTTCCTTTACAAGATTCTCTATCAGTACCGATTTCCACGACAAAGACCCTTCAACATGAAACAATGATGCTGGTTACAAAAGTGCAATTAAAAAAACTGGAGAAGAAAATTGTTGTGAATGATATTACAGAAAGAGGTGTCACACTAATTCAGTAATACAATAGCATATTCACAAAAGATGCAAATGAAAAATCATTTGTTTTGCAGATCGTTGCCAAAGACCATAAAAATTACCCAACTGCTACTAAATCTACTCTAATAAAAAAATAATATCCAATGTTGGTTCACATATGTATGCTTTGACTCTTTCCAAAGTATTGTTTTAAATAAAAATGTCATTCCCTTAAAGAAAATTGTAGCTTTATTAAAAAACATAATATCTTAACAATTTCCATCTTATTTCAAGGATTGTTCCTACTTCAAGGCGTTTGAGGGTCGTCTAGTAGTTGTCCGATTCAAGTGAAATTTTGTAGTCTGTTTTTTTGTTTATTGGGATAAGATTAGGGGGTGGGAGCAGCAAAACTATGACTTTCGGAAAAATAGCCTAGAGCTAAGGGCCACCCTAATATATATGTGTGTGTGTGTATATATATATATATATATATATATACATATATATATATATATATATATATTATTAGGTAATCTACCGTTTAAGGTAGGTTTTTGGATGGACACAACTATCAAATAAACATTTTGTGACTCCCCACCTATCAAACTAATCTATATCAGGTCCCTCTTCATCTCTGTGTACTTCTTTCCTCCCTTCATCCCGTCCAACATCCCTATCCTGTTCCTGCCCTTACCTCGCTTGCCCAACATTCTCCCCTCTATTACCTTCTTCAACATTCCACTACCGCTCAATACGCCTTTCATCCATTTTTCCTACCTCCATACGATTTCTCTCAACAAACCCCTCTCCTCACCCACCATCTCTAGTACTTCCTCATTTGTTTTCCTTTCGGTCCATTTCACCTTCTCCATTCTTCTCCACACCCGCATTTCAAAAGCCTCCAATCTACGTCTATCCTCCTGCTTCAGTGACCACGTTTCCGCGCCGTACATAGCTACGCTCCATATCAGAGTTTTTACGAGTCTTGTCTTAACATCCCTACTCAACGTCCCCGTCATCAACTCCCTCCTCCTTGAGAAAGCCTCCTTGCCTAGCGCAATTCTTCTCCTTACGTCCCTACCACTTTGACCGTATTGGTCCAAAACGCTTCCGAGATATATAAACTGTTCTACCTGCTCTATTTTTTCCCCGCCTATTTTAATATTTAGCTTAGCCTTTTTCTTTCTGGAAAATCGCATAACCTTTGTTTTATAAATATTGATTCTCATCCCATATTTATCGCACTGACCCTCCAATTCACTCAGCAATCCTTGCAACCCCTTGGCTGACTGAGCAATTAATGCTTGGTCATCAGCAAACCTAACCGATTTTACGAATTCCCCTCCGACTTTCATTCCTACCTCCAGTTCTTCCCATGCCTCTTTAATCATTTCCTCCACATATACGTTGAACAGCACCGGTGACAATGGGCAACCCTGCCTTACACCTCTTCCTAACACTGCCCATCCGGACTCTCCGTTCCCCACTCGCACCTGAGCAGTCTGAGACATGTACAGGTTGCGGATCAGTCTCCTGTCCCTCCAATCCATTCCTATTTTCTGCAATACACGCATTAATTTTTCCCAATTCACTCTATCAAACGCTTTTTGAAATCTACAAAACAGGCAAAAACGTCCTGGTTGTATTCTATATTCCTCTCAATCTCATTACTGCTATGGCATCACGCGTACCTCTTCCCTTCCTAAACCCAAACTGATCATCCCCTAAGTAATCATTTACCTTACTCTCTATCCTTTTGTTGATGATCCTGAGAATAACTTTAGCTGCGTGGAATATCAAACTTATTGTTCTGTAATCCTCACATGATGTAGCCTTTACCTTTTTGGGAATAGGAACTAACACCGATCTCACAAAATCTTCCGGCCAGATTCCTTCTTCATAGATACTACGAATCAGTCCATATAGGGCCTTCTTCCCGCATTTTCCTAAACATTTCAACAGTTCTACAGGTATGTTGTCCACCCCCACAGCCTTATTTGCTTTCATCTCCTTTAATGCCCTTTCTATTTCAACGTCGAGTATGCCTGGACCTAAGCTATCTTCTTCTACGTCATGTTCCTTTTCTATGTCTAACCTTGTCGGCCTAAGTTCTTTACCATACAGTGTTTCTATATATTCCTTCCATCTCTCTTGGATTTTTCCTGGTTCAACTATTATCTTACCCCACTTATCTTTAACTGTTAGCACAGATCTTGCGTTCTTACTTCCCGATAATAACTTAACCTTGCTGTATAGAGCACCAATTTCACCCTTCTTCTGTAAGCTTTCCATATCCTCGCATTGCGTTTTCCACCATTCTTCTTTTGCTTTATTTGTGGCCCTTCTCAATTTATTGTTTAACTCTTTGTGCTTCATTTTGCCTAACTCTGTGTTTACATTCTTCCATCGTATATATATATATATATATATATATATTTATACACATACATATGCATGCATACATACGTACATATTCGTATGAATAGCCTCCGTGGGTGGTGGGTCGTAGACTCCGGGAGCGAAGCTATCGCAAGCTGCCCATGAAGGTAGTGACGTCAAGAGAGGGTTTAGAGTCCTCGAGAGGTCAGGGAATTATTGCAATGCCTTTCCGGGTCTCAGTTAATGTAATTGTATATGACGCTTCCATTGTGCAGTGGCCGAATGTAAGGTGCCAAAAATGTAATGTTTAATACCTTGGCTGTTTGCGAAGTGTTATCCGATTAAAAGAATGTTTAAAGCGCCTAATACGTGTTTTGTAACTCAGTGAATAGGAACCTAAGGTTTACGTGTTTAAGTTACAGGCGGGCGAGGAGGTTTGCAGCAAATGGATAGGTACCTGCTATAAGGAGAGATAGGTAAATTAGGAATTGAACTGCTTCGGCTAGTAATATGGTCTTGTGTGAAAAGAGACTAACATCATTGCACCATTTGTATGTTTGAATTATTTTCTAATGATTGAGTTAAACAATATTTACTTTCTCGACTTTCATTCATCGTGTTTCCAGGGAATATCTGAAAATGTGCAATCGATTAGTGCTATGTGTTGCAGAAGCCTTAAGCAGTGTGAAAAAAGCACAGTTGGGTCGTCGGAGATAAACCGGAAAAACTTCAAAGTAAGTACAATATAAGTACATTCATACCTTTGTGTTTCAATGCATATAACGCATTGGTAATGTAATGAATTTCATGTAATGTAATGTATATATGTAATACGTATAACGCATATGTACGCATAATCATAAATCCTACTGTGCTTCAGGAAAGTGATGGTAATGGAGGTCTGGGAAGTGAGATTCCCCGGCTATGGAGTGATCGCACCTCGATCACTCCATAGGCTAAGATGCGTTCAGTAATTCACTTTGTTAGTTAATTTGGAGATGTTATATACATAGGCTAAGATGCGTTCAGTAATTCATTTTGTTAGTTAATTTGGAGATGTTATATACATAGCGTGTACATTTACAGAAGGTTAATGAAAAATCGTATGGCGATGAGCTTTCTAATTAATGATTATTTTAAAACAATTTATAAAGATGAATACGAAATTGCATATTGGAAATAGCTAGTATTGGAGATTACTTATTGACCTGGAAATAAAAAAATGTCATTTGCAAACTGATTATTTTTGCATGACTAGTATGATCAGGGACTTAGTAATCGAAAAGGTCGATGTTTTCTTGTGAAAGCACAGTACAGGACGGACTATGGACACCCATACTGCCCTGTCCAGACCATATGTATCTATAGGTCAAATCAATTTTGATTCAGATCAGTTTCAATCTAGTCCGGTTACAGCCCAGACCATACATTTTAGGTGCAACTCGGTTTCCAGCTCATTTACAGCAAAATTCTTTTACTTTATATTTCGATATAATTCATTTAGAATTCCGAGCAGTTTTCAAATATCTGTCGTGCTACTTCGAGGGATTTTACGAATATCGATGATCCCAACGATAAAAAGCCAAATTTGTAATGAGATAATTTGCATCGGCCAATCTAAAAGTCCAGATTATAAAACAAAAAAAAATCCATCTTGCAGTCTCCTGACTCGCACCATAAGGACAGCTCAGCCATTCCCTCCCTCAGAGCCAAAGGTCTACACTGCGCTAAGTATTATAATTTTTTTTATCATTCCATAT
This sequence comes from Hetaerina titia, assembly GCA_037158775.1. NCBI lineage: Eukaryota > Metazoa > Arthropoda > Insecta > Odonata > Calopterygidae > Hetaerina > Hetaerina titia. The sequence goes on along the minus strand of CM073772.1, from coordinate 104,133,464 downwards.
ACGTACATAGAAAAGGTGCTTTGAAGATAATGGGAATGGCGAAAAAAGAATCTATTGGAGGGCGGCATATATTTGTTGTCAAAAATCAATACCGTATAAAAGAAATGCGGAAGGGGTCTCAGGGTATAGGACATTGACGACAAACTTCAGAGTGGTACGACCCATGAGGGAACATCAATCGCCCAATGATAATCGGGCATTAACAACATTAGTGCTTTGAGATGGAACATTGTGCCCTGCCCATTTCAGAATTCTGTGCGCAAAAGCTCTTTCGCGGTAGGGACGAAGAAAAATTAAAACATCACATTTAGAGATACTATTGAAGCGGAGGGCAGAGGCGGGTAGCAAGAGGCTATTCTCGATTCCCAGATATTGATCACTCTTTAAACGGGGGTCGCTCATTTCAAAATGAGAACGGGAGCTCGTCTGAAAAGCGCTTCCCTATTTATTCACGCCTCGCCGCTCAGCCATTCTTTCAGGGCCGACTTTAATTTACTTTTTCAGCTCCTTAAAAGATGCAAGTTGGTGTACGACAACCGAGGGCACGAGCTGACGGAGCGGGTGTGCTATTTCTCATGAAGAATCACGCCGCTATTTCTGTACATTAATCAATAGTGAGGAGAGAAAAGTGTAGGTACTGGAATTTTCAAATGGGGCGACTGAGAATTACGAAGGTTCCCCGGGATTCTATTAGAAAAATACGAACAAATTATAGGTGTAAAAAATCACTTTTGGGAGGATAACAACACCGCGAAAATATAGAGAGGAACACAGACTGATGTCCACAAACACTGATCGGAACATGGACGGGATTGGCAGCAGATTTCAAAGGGCAGAGACCGATCGCCAGCTCTCTACAAAATTCATATTTGCCACACTAACTTTCTGTGAGCACTTGATGGCTTCTCCATCGGAATGAAACTCGACGTCCTTGCCACGAAGTTGCACATTTTATTGAGCCCGGTAATTCAACTGAAGTTCCACCTTCCTCTTTAAAAATTAAGAATCTCTCGTGCAACTAACGATATTTAAATATATTATTAGCGACAAGGAGTTATTGCCAAAGTATTCCAATATAAGTAGGGTATTGAAAGATAAATAATAATATCAAATTTAACGTTAATCGTCTAGAATCACAAATGTGTTCAATAGGGAAAGACCAAGATGTCAATTGCTCATTTCATAATAAAACATCCTTTCTTTGCTGGAGATATTACACAGCTTAATTTTCCACCAGCAACACCAACAACACTGATCTGTACAAAAAAGTAGAGGAGCAGGGAAAGCCATTGTTGCTTTTGGGCTTATCATAGATAAAAAATACAGTAAGAATAACCGAGCCAATAGTGGCTCTGGCAATTAAAAAGGTCAACTGCAGCAAACATAAAAGAAATTGGAATGAACGACGGGATATGGTGTCACTCAAGAGTAAGAGCCGGTAGCAGAGATTATTAGTGATGACAGATTAGATAGACGCTAAAATAAAAATAGTCATTCCTAACTGCTCTTAATCAATAATTAGTTCTCTAATCATTATTGAGAAGCCAATGAAGGAAATTAGACAACGAGAAAAGGCGGTGTACAAACATGGACAAAAAGATAAAAAAGCACCGATTTACGGATGAAAATGCTACAATTGCCGAGAAGAATGGTGGTCTAATGAGAATATTATACCCTACGGAGAAGGAGGTGAAAACGTACACCCTTAGGATAAACAAGAGGGAACCAAGACAATAGCTTGGGGTTGTAGCAGGGAGGATAATCTTGGAATGTCTAGGGTAAGATACACTGGAACAAATGTAAATGTTCCTCTTATCCTTTTAAGCAGTTCGTTCAAATCTAAACACTTCTCTACTGCTATGAGACAAAGGCAATAAAAGCAGCAGAGGGAACATTACAAGCGAAGTAAATTTGGTGCTACAGAATAATGATTGAAATGGATAGAGTAACATAGGAACGAGTATTTCAGAAGAGTGGATGTAATCAAGACCCAATGAAGCAAAAAGAATAGTAGTTCATTGGAGCCAATATGAAAGTAGTGTAGAGGGGAAAAAATAGAAGAAGAATGCATTACGGGAAGCAGATGATGTAAGATAAATAGCGACGGAGAAGAAACTACAAATCAATCAATTTATTGGAAGGAAACAAGATAGACCCTAAAAAGCAACGCATCGGAATTCCTAAACAAAAAGCTGCTTGTCTTAAGAGAAAGAGAAAGCATGAGATAAGCCATTTTAGTAAGAGAATAAAGAGTAAAAGCAAGAAGTGAACTTTAATGCAATTCATCGCAGGAGAAAGTATTTGATAGCGCTGAATGGAACAGAACCGTTTCTATCCAAAACGATAAGTGCAATATATGAAAGCTAAGGTGTTATATAAAAAAATAATTATAAGCTATTGAAAAGACGGCAGTAACTATATGCGACTGCAGAGCTGAAAAGGCAAGGCGAAGAGGCAAAATAAAAAGGCAAGACAAGAGTGTGAAAGATTTGGTGTTGCACAACCCATATTATTCATGAAATGTGTGTTGTAGTCCACGAACTTATGGCTTCCATTGAAAAAGTAGAATAAGAAAAAAAGAAAATAACATCCAGGAATTAGAGCCGGAAACAAAGAAAAAGATACAAAGGGCATGAAAATACAAAAGCAAAAACCGGAACAAGTTGAATAATGAATGTTAATTTCAGTTTCTGCGACATGTTTTTGTGCTGAAGACATATTCGCCGTAATTTTATTTCGGCTACGCCCGACTAATGAGCGCAGCGAATTGCACTAGCAGAACAAAACGGCTACCATCAAATATGGTACATCGCAGAATTTGTGTTGCTGCCGACGAAGCTGCAATACCAGGGATGGCAGAAACTAGAGAGATAAAGTAAGTGGAATGATCGAGGCGAAGGAAAGTTCTCACTTCAGTAAAATGCACGTGGAAAATACTCGTACATGATGAGATGAAATGGAGACAAACGGGCAGAGAAGAGAAGGTTGGAAACAGAGTGTACGATATATGCTGTTACAGGATGAAGTCCGTTGAAGATTGTACAAGTCAAACATTGGTGCTACTGCAAAGCTAAATGAAATTATCCAGTAAATAATTAACTATTGTTCTCCATAATTTGCAGGTTTGGTTTGGTATACAAAAGAATTAACATCAACACTTCACCTGTTTTCCTAATTATTGAATTATATTCGTAAAAAATATGCACCACCCGGTCCCATAAAACTTTAAACAGAAATTCACCTGTTCTGTCGGGCTATTGAAATTGTTACATTTCGGGTTTTATCCTTGACCATTTATGTGTAAAGACAAATATGTTATAAGATGAAAAGAGCTCCAGTCAGGTTTAGTGATATATTTAGGGATATAAAATAGTTGCAAATCAGTCACTGGAATCATGGAAAATAATTAATATATAATTATATTGGCAATGGACCTCAAATATACATTAATTCCCATCAAAGACAAGTTGACACGCAAAAAATAATGTAAATTACATTGAACAGGACGAACAACGACGTGAAAAGCCTTACAAAGATGACGTGGAGAACGTCTGATGACAACATAAGGAGAAGATAATCTAAAAAGATCAAGCGTTACGGAAGATAGAATTAGAAGGTATATAAGATTGAAAACGGAAGAAAGATATACTATATGTAGGAGTTACATATAATATAAGAAGTTGTGGAGAAATGAGGGTGCTAGCTGAGGAGAAGTCTATGCATTTCGCAGCGCTCCGCGCCGCGTATGAAAATCCTCATATCTCAAACTCCCAACGAACGTGCGAATATTTCATTAGGAAGTTTAAAATGCGAAAGATGAAAAAGCCGCACTTCAATTAGTCCAATCCACGGAGAAATTTCGGGTCCTCGAATTAAATCTTTCATGAAGCTGATTTGGACGTGGAATCCGGGTCCAACTATAGTAATTGAAGTCAAACGACCTAAAGATACCACCTCCGGGATCAAGAAAATTAGGTAGTTATAAAAATATCTCAGCTGCACTTGTTAAACGCTATATACCGGTTATACATGTTTAGATAAATTTAAACAATGTTAATTGGACACCCGAAAAAGTGAGAACGGGAGGTTTGTGCTTATCACATACAAAAATTACAAAGTCCAGATTATTGCATTATTATTATTAGGTAATCTACCGGTTAATGTAGGTTTTTGGATGGACACAACTATCAAATAAATATCTTGTGACTTCAAACAAAACACAATTGAGCAACATACTCTACTTCCTCATCTCTGTGTCCTTCCTTCCTCCCTTCATCCCGTCCAACATCCCTAACCTGTTCCTGCTCTTTCCTCGTTTGACTAACATTCTCCGCTCTATTACCTTCTTCAACATCCCACTGCCGCTCAATACGACTTTCATCCATTTTCCTGCCTCCATAGGATCTCTCCCGACAAACCCCTCTCCCCACCCACTCCCTAGTACTTCCTCATTTGTTTTAATATTGCATTATTCCCTAGATTACTGGTGTATGACTATCGATATGATGGCGTACCTACAGGGTCGCACCCTGAAGTGGTAAAACTGATTTTCTCTGGCGCGAACGGAGCGGTGGAGGGGGGTCTGCCTGGCAGGGTTAGGTGGAGGAGGCTCTTAGCAACAGACCGACACCGACCTCAGTCGCCTGCGGGCTGTCGTTGAGTGAGGACACCGTTTTTAGTGAAGCAAGTTTTTTGTTCGCGTCGAAAAACAAAATGAATCTGAATTTAGAGCAACGTTATTCCATGAAGTTTTGTGCGAAACTCGGGAAGACGGCAACTGACACCCTCGATATGATCAAGCAGGCTTATAGGGACACTGCCTTAAGCCGTTCCACAGTGGCAAAAGTTGTTTAAAGAGGGTAGGGAGCTCGTTGAAGACGACCATCGCTCCGGACGGCCGTCGACGGCAAGAACCGACACGAATGTGGACAGAGTGAGGACAATGCTGAACACAGACCGACGCTTAACCAGTGAAGAAATTGCAGACCAGTTGGGTCTGTCTGCATCCAACGTCCAACGCATTATTTCACAGGATTTGGCCATGCGCAAGGTGTGCGCCAAGATGGTGCCGAAAATTCGTGCCATGGCGAGCTCGTCGTCAGACAGCTCCTGGCCAAATACGGCGTTGCCACGTTGCCGCATCCGCCCTATTCTCCCGATCTGGCACCACCGGTTTTTCTTCTTCCCCCTGATGAAAAGACAGCTCAAGGGACGACGTTTTGACTCGATAAAGGCCGTTTAAGAGGTTTCACCGAGGGTCATCAACGGCATCCCCAAAGAAAATTTCCAGTGGGCATACGGGGAATGGGAGCAACGTTATACTAAGTGTGTAGCAGCTCAAGGAGCATACTTTGAAGATTATTAAGTCGATGTAAGTATATCGTCAATAAAATTCTTGTAAAAAAATCAGTCCTACCAGTTTTGGGTGCGACCCTGTATAACAAGGACGGAAATTTCCTTTTGGTTGTTTTACAATCAGTGAAAAGGATGAATTTTTCCCGGAACAAATATCATCACCAAAATCTAACAATACATCAGCAAACCTACACGATGACACAACGGCGCTGTCCACGTTTAATAACGCCATAGCTAAATGGGGAGAGGGTCCAAAATAATTTTAGATGTGGACTGTTAGAGACAGGTCGATTGGAAGCTGATACGAGTTATAAAACTCTGTCCTTTTTTGGTTCTTCATTTTTATTACCTTTCCTCTTGAGCGTTAATCATTGACCAACGAATATTAGTAAACCATTGTTTTCGTGGTTATTTAGCCACGTATAGCCCACTAATTTGTGTGTCACTGTGGAGACAACATTAGGAAGACAAATAAAATGGTATTTTAAAACTATTTTCTCATATTCAGTGGCCCTACGAGTATTCGATCCAACTTAGAGCAGACAGACTTAGCTCATCGCCCGGGGGTTTAAAACGGTTTGGCCTGGAATGGGAGAATCGAATATAGTCAATGCTTTACCCAAGCCTTGTAGCTGAAGTCTCGCGAATGGTGCGAATCCTGAACACAGCAGTAGGATTGGTTGATTGGCTTGAACGGTGGTGGCTTTATATTTCCATTCTCGAAGGATAAAATATTATCATCTTCTGCCAATGCTTCTATTCAATACTCAAGGCGTCATTCCCCCGCCGACGGAATAACTGAAGTCTTGCGATTAAATGTTTGAGACAAAAGACCCATACTAGAACGGCCTTTGGAGTTCACACATCTCGAAGTGGTATCTTTTGTCGTTTTGATTATCGAATTAACTTTCATTACCTATCAAGTGGCGTTAATTCAACTTGTCCAACGTATGAAGTCCACGTCCTGTGTCTAGAAGTTCATAGAAATTTCAAATGTAATCTCTCCGCGCAGATATTAATGCGCAACCAGTTTCGGGGACTGGCCGGCATTTATCGTGGTTCGCTCCAACCACGTGGCGAGAAAGGTACAGCCGAGTGGCGTGTGCTTCAGGAAGGCAAATAACCTGCACACCTAATTAATTCAGTATCACCGGGATTTGAACCAGCTCCTTCTCGGTCGTTAGCCGAGAGCTCTGGCCGGTGAGCCACAACCGCAGCGGTTAGCAGTCCCCCGGAAAGGTTCATCTACGCGCTTCTATACTTAATCTACACAAACATGCGACGCTGTAGTTGGCAACACCTCCACTAGGTCATCAACTTCGCTTTATGGCGCCTGAGAATACGAGCTAGCCAGTAGTTATTGAAGGGCCCTCAGACAGATTAAGGATATCCGTCTGGAACATCATAGCAGTGGCGATGAAAGTAAGCTACTACCTTTTGCGTGTGAGTTCAGTGAACGAGTGTTTTATTAAACGTATGCCCTGAATGAAGATGTGCCCAAGTTCTTAAAAATAACTGCTCAGTACTTCCATAATAATGTATGCGCATCTTAAACCAGGGTCAGAGAAACTTCGAAATCTGCTATTTTCGCAGAAGTTTTTGTAGCTAGCTCAACTAGGAAATAGAAATAAATGACGCAGTAAATCGAAAAAAAATCAACATGACTAGTGTTCTTCGTACATTTTATCGCGTCCACAATTTGTCTATTTCCTCACCTAGGATATCTTAGAAAGAGTAGAAGTCCTCCGATGAAATATTTCACTTCACCCTGAGTATTTCCTTCCCCACCCCATCTTTACGTGCATACTCAACCACCTCTACCCGCAAAGCACAGATACCGTGGATCCCCCGACCGTCTGCTTTTGCACTGCATTCTAGGTTTGAAGTACGAAGACTATGCGCAGGGGTCAACCAGCGACAAGTCATACGAGTTTAAAACCGACCCTGAGGGCATACCAATTCAAATCCCACCTAAGGCCAGTAGGCAACAAAACAACGAGAGATTGAAGGAAAAGTCTTCGACCAACCAAGGAGTCCATTTTCTCAAGCAAAATTCACGATAAAAACGAGAAATGACATTAGACACAATTGTCAAGCCAATTGACAGTGCAGAGCAACCGAACACCCTCTGGTGTGAGTGGTGAGTCCTGGGAGGAAAGAATGCAGGCATTCGTTCAGGAGTATCCACATTGATAAGCACGAGGGAATAAGCGCGTGAGCGAATGACCGCGTGCCAAGGGCATCCCCGTGACATTTGGCGTAGAGATACGATCTCACACCATCCGGTAATTAAAGAAGAGAAGGAAAATGGGAGGGAGTTTGGCAATAGAGACACTAGGAAAATTGAATGGGTGGAAACAGGGATGATGAGAAAAATACGTCCTCCACAGGGCGCCATCCATAAATAAAGTCACGCAGCTTAGTGGGGGGGGGGGGTTGGTCCCCCATGTCCATCCACTGAGACTCCACCGCACGTACGACTCAACTAAATAAATAACCACGGGAGCAGTCGCCCTGGCATTTAAGATGTTATTTTGTGACAGGCATAAAGATTAGTAGGATTACACGAACAAATGTTGCCACGTTTCATTCCCAAGGTTTGGAAATTTTTCCATTGTTCATGCTCGGTGAGCTTGTCTCCTGATAGCGGGTGACACACGAAGTCTTCACGACAAAACGGACATCTTGCAAAATTATTGAGGACAGAAACGCGATGCCATTTTGTGGAAGTTCCACTCGAATGATACAAAGTTCGACAGTACCCTTGACGCGAGTCCCCGTTCGACCATTTTTTTTCAATTTTGCCCAAGCAAAGCCAGTGGGTGGAGTAAATAAAATTAGAGAATTAAGTGTAAAACAGATGCCATTTTTTCCACGAACAACAAGGGATCAGAATAACATTTTACGACCGCGGTAGGGTCATATTCGGGTCAAAATTAGTCTAGTGTGTATTCACCCCCTGCCACAAACCCTAGCGTTGGCTTTGCAGGGTCCTAAAATAACTAAAATATTCTTTGAGTCGCAGCAGTAGATATGATGGGGGAGGCGACGGACAACTAAGGTCATTTGCTCCATTAGGAGCGAATTCGGTGGAGGTAGGACGTTCAGGGAATGGGGAAAGGGTGAAAAGAAACCTGGTGTCGGCATTAGCCTACTCTTGTCGATCGAGAATCTTCTAACTTGCCTCACTGAAAGATACACAAGACTACAAGATGGGTACAAAGGGGATTCTGAACGAGAATTCGTTTATTGGTCATAATTCATTGATGCTCGAAGTACTTTGCGTCGAAATTCACGCAGCTGACTCGCAGTGGGTCTTCTGGTTATGTTCACTGCTTTGGTGTATTTCCCCAATGAGAACACGCTCAAAAAACGATTTGCTGTGTTTCATATCTCACCCCTGGTAGGCCGATTTTTCAATCTATCTGTTTGTATTTTAAATTTCGAATAATTTTTACAAAATTCCTCATCTTTTCCCAGATAATTCAGTTTTACATCACTATCACTACAATAGAATAAAAAAGACGTCCACTTAAGTGATTATCAAATGATTTAAGTAAAAAAGAACTCCAATATGCAGAATCAATTATATATCATATACGAGACATGAAAAGGTAACATATTATCTATTCAAATAAAGAAATTATGAGTTGTTCCAGCTTTAAGAACAAAATTGACAGCACTCGTCTGGCAGAAGTGTTGTTATAACATCTACGAATTTTTAAATGAGAGGCTTCTGCTTTTATTTAAATTTCTATTTTACGATTTCTATGTTTATCAATTCCTACAGAAGTAAATACATTATTATTATTATATAACTAGCTGCTATGATCGGCTTCGCCAGACCAATTTATCCGTACAGCTGTAATTAGATTAAATTCGTATTAGAAACTTTTATATTCTCGTGAGCAGTTTCTTCATCGCAGTGCCGTCCATGGGCACGCGATTTTGAAGATGCTTTTGAAAAAATGCGAATTCATTTTTCCATACTTAATGAACACTGAATTCGAAAAAATCGCACTGATGCATTTTAAAAGTTAACTCTTAATTGAATAATTCGAGACCATAGAATTTCACAGAGGCGATTTTCCGAAAAATGATGCACTTTTTAAGTTAAATTTTGCAAAAATCATCCGTAAACATCGAATTTTCCAGCAGTTGTTTGCAATGAACGTCGGCTCAGATGTTGACATAAATCACAATATACACTTGAAAATGATATAATTGCTAGAGAAAGAATGCGACAGTTAAATTGTCGCTCCTAATTAAAGTGAATGAATAGAAATCTTAATTCTGCCTGGAACATGCGCTGGCAACCGTTTAATTTTTTTAAATCTAAAAATCGATCGATCGATTGATCTAAAAAATTTAAGAAATATATATCCAAATCGGACCTAGTCTATGTTACTTCGCGTATTTTCAACATCTTTATGCAAAAAATTAGAACCCCTTACTCCGCACCATCTTGGCGTGATGTGTCCCCAAATACGCAAACAAATTAATTTTGAGATTTATACATTTGTAAGATTACTACTCCGAAAAGAATTTTCCGCAAAAATTCTATATCAGGAACTTTTCCAAAGCTAAGTAATCATATTACGTTGGGTTTAAACAATATAATTTCGCCACTTCGGCTCACAGTTACCATTAACTTTTTTGGAGAATATTATTTAATGATATAAAAACGCATATTACCAAATTAACATTTTACTATCATGCTTCGGCAATATTATAAATATGAAATTTTAAAATAAGCAATGGGTGGGTTATGTTACCACCAAAATTTTCCAAGTCAGTTTCAGAATAAGTAAGTATTTTTTACTAATAATGATAACCTTCATTAATTTATTTTGACCTATTTTATCTTCCTCAATGTATTCGCTTTAGACAGCCTTATCAACTTCAACTTTCCCTTTACAATTGCATGGCGTACAAGCTCTAGTGTGCTCATAAGAAACAGGGGCATGATAACAAATTAAACACTATAATAGGTGAACTTTCGTATTTCACAAATGTCTACGAGACAAACTTTCCTTTATGAACCTGAAGAGGGAGCTACGCGTTAAAAAAATGCATTTAATTTGAACCGGAGTCCCGAACGAGCCACGGAATCAAACACGGAAAAGGTTATTTCGTAAGACCTTCAATAATTTTACTTTTGCTAAGTAACTGTAGTATTTGCTGAAAAAATAATGATTCTCCGTGGATTCCTGCGCTAATTGGTAAAGTGTACATTGGACATACTTTCATAAATGTAATTCATACTTTCATAGCATGTAATTACTCTAATTGTTAGTTTTACAATATGTCATAATTCATTTAAACTCTTCTTTCCTTCTCTGCACACCAAGTAATATTTTTTTGTTGATCTGGAGATGTTACGCAGGGATACCGATCAGATTGCATTAGATTCCTCGTGACAATCATAGCGGCATGTTGGGGGTTTAGGAGCTTCGTCCACTTTCCATCACGAGTTGAACAATCTACGGACCTGAATATTGTTATTGATATGACCCACGAGAAACATACAATTTTATCTATAAACATCAGAAAGATCATTAAAATGATTTCTAAATTTTTAAGAGTCAATTCCTTAAATCTATAGATATTAAGAAGCCGATTAAATGCCATCAATAGCGTCTGGTAAAGGTATAAAACACTTGGAAGTCAGTGATGAAAAATGTTTGTAGACATATATTGAAATTAATGGCACCGACAGGAAAGGAGGATAATTTTTCGAGCAGTTCTTATTTCCAAGTAAAACCGACTGAATACTCAACCAACGAAAATGATCCCAAAATGAAATTCCAAATCACAATCCGCGGGAAACCTGGGATCCCCACGTAATTGTAACCACCGCTAACGTTAACACTGTCACTTTCTGAGCAATACGATACGAGCTGGAAAACACATCACCCTCGCAGCAAATCGACAAGGAAATCATAAAATGGGCAATTCGTAATTTTATGGGGTTGTTCTAACCATATATATTTGGTTTGAAAGACATACCACCAATTGAATGCTTGTGTTTAGTCATAATCAACGGAAAGTATCTTAAAAGGCATTATATCACATCAAAAGGCTTCTTCTAACAACAATTTCTGTTATTTTTCTCCTTAGTTACCAATTTTGTTTAGGAAGTTTATTTTTACGTCCATATTATGAGACAATACACGATACAAACCTAAGTCAGGGCTCCAAAAGAAAAAAATACTGAAAATAGGAAAAAATAGATGTGTTACGACACTTTTTATTATCACATCGCGGGGATTAGCATTCGCGCCTCTTCTATTTTGCAACACGAAATATTTTAATATGCTGGAGCATGTTACTGTATCGGTATTTTACATGAAAATTTGAACAGCGTCCAGTAAGAGTTGATAAATAACACTATTTACGAAATGTATTGATTAAAAATTCAATGCGAGTCCAAAACTACAAAATTATGGGTAAATGAAGGTTTAAGATAATATTTTTAAGCATAATGAACAAGAATTAAAATGCAAGACCTTTTTTTACATTTTTGGTACTTCAGGAAATATTATTCGGAAATTAAATTTTTGGACCGATGAAATTTCTTCCTAAATAGCAAAACATATTCGTCTCTCAACAGTCACCTACGAGATGTCTCGCAGCAGATCGAAGTAAAGCAGATTAGGTTTAGAGGTAAATGATTTATTTTGGTCAGGAGCTTAAGGCGTACCTCATGAGTGGTTAAACATAATGACAAAATATTCTAATGGAAGAAAACTCCGATTTGCATATCAGCCATTACGATGAAAGAAAAAAAATAAGGCCGAGGTCATCACATTTTCCCTTGGCAACACTCAGACCATAAGGAAATGGCAATCACTCATCACTCCAAAGAAAGGAATTCCTTCGCTGTTAGATGGAGACACAGTTGGGATCATCCTACAGGGGGGTATTGAGAAATGGGATGGATTAAATTGATGGTGACTAAATGGGTGACCCCGTGGCCTGAAGTGAAAAGCACTAAGCGAGACCTTTTTGACCAGAGGAAGATTATCGCTGTTTTTTGTGCTCATAGTGAAAAGTATACATTTATCTTTCTATTTTATAATATTTTCTACTGATCCTGGTCAACTTAAGGCGATTCTATGAACTCATTCAAGTCATGTTACAGCATCATTCTTACCAGTGACTCCTGAACCTATTTCACGAAAGTACCCATGATATTTTGAAATTGTGCGGTTTGCTTCAGTTATAAAGATAATAATGTTTACTGCATATGCATATCTAACGCAAGTAGTCAGCGACGTTGTGTGGAAGGGGGAGGGTGTATACGCACCAATGGAAATACATGGGGAATGGAAATGGTTTTTAAAGGTAATTAAATGCGGGGAGCATTAATTTATTGCCATCAACTACCGTTCGAGAGAAATACGAGCCCTTAAATGTATTATTTCTAGCATCTATATTTTTTCATTTCACAGGTAAAAATCTCCATTTTGTGACGACCAAGTTGATAGATCTTATTTTAAAGATTCATTTTTCTAATGGTTTCCGTAAATCTGTTCCGATTGTTCTCATTGGAATCTTGGTGCCTGTTTCTCAAAATTACAAGTCAATTCACACATCCCCAAATACCAGAGCTAAATGTTCTAAAGCTCATGTTCCCTGTGAAGATTAGACGTGAAATGTATTGAACCAGAATCACTGCCACCATAAGGTTCTGTTCGTGAAAATTACAAGGACGTCGTCGTCTAGTATCCCAGAGAAGCGGACTCTTGACTCTCTTTGTCCCTCCGGCAGCACACCCCGAAGGGATTCGAACCCTCTTGCTTCGGGCCAGCAGGTGGGAGCGTGGGCCATCGGGCGAACTCGGTCGGCGAGATTACGGAGACCGCATCGAGGGAGAGCGAATTTACGACCCCCGCCTCCCCCCCACCCAACCCCCCCTTCCCTAAGGCTCACTTCACCGTAAGGCTTTGAACTCGGTGCAACAACTTATTTCGTGACGCCATCTCCTGAATGGCTGATTTCACTCCACTTGTTGTGCTTCGCGTGACAACCTTCTATGTTTACAAACAAAAAATCCTATCGATTTAGCTCCTCTAAATAGAACTGCTGAACGGTATTAAGTTTTTTTTTATTTTTACGCTCCTGTGGCATTCGTCCAATAACATGTACGTAAGGGTGAAATACTCCACGGTGGATTGAAGCAATAACCCTCAATATAAGATCGTAGGCAAGCTTCAACTAAATCCGATGTCACTTATTCTAATATATTCTATGTAACAATTAATGTACACATATTATCATTAAAGTGACGTCTGTATTAAAATACATATGATTAATACGTACAAACTCCGCCTGTTCAAGTAATTGAGTAAGTATGAAAGTTTCTTAGAATATGATTTAGACCAAAGTATTACTCCTCTACATGCCCAGCGTAAATTGTGTCTCGACTTCGACACAGGCAACAGCGAGTTCATGCTATTTTGGGCATGATTAATAGTTTACTTAAATTACTTCAATGCTAGGAAATCAACTTAGCGTTCAGAGTTCTTCAAACATAATCAATAATACATTAATGTAGTGGCATCCAACGAATTTGGAGAGGAGACAAACCTGATCGCCTTTGGACTGATGGATGGTATTCGATATTTCCAAACGGTAGCCTAAGTTGATCATCATTATGAAAGCTCCCAGGACCCAGGTGTGGAAGGATACCATTCGCCCCGCAGCGTCAAATGAATTATTCGTCAGCAAAGAAACCAAGAAATAAACGTCAACTGTTGCACGAAAGATGGCTGCTGCGGTTCGATCAATGTTGAATATGGTTCACTCCAGGCTAGACATCGGCATTTCAACAGATAGAGCATGATAAAATGCATAATGCCGTGAGTCTCCAACGCATCGCTAAAAAGTAATTAGAATGAACAGGGACTTAGCCCGCTTAGGATCGGACTTTGTAAACAACGGCGCAGCCATAGAAAATCCAAATGAAAGAAACCATGCAGCAAGCAGATTTAAGGTGGGGGTTCGAGGTTTGATCTTATATTTTAGATTTAGATATGGCACTACATTCACTCTACACAGGTGGAATTATACCGTAATGTTCATCAAACTAGCACTCTCTGAAATGAAACTAATACCTTATGCCTCAAATAAGATAGGGTCTGACAAAAGATTTACACTATAATGCACGTAACGCATTTGACATATTGATTAGTTTAGACAATGACAATTTATTTCCATTTTTCAATTTTGTCCACTGCACAATTCCAAAATTTTACAGGCATGGATTTTAAGTCGTTTGAATTGGCTAGTACCTCCCTAAACTGAGTAGCAAAAATATTTTATTTTGTAAGAAGAAAACTAATTGCTCAGTTGACGCACAAAGGCTTCAATTTTGAGCCCCCAAAATAAAAAAGTTGATACCATTACTTTACTACACATTTTGTAATACTACAATTTACTTGTAAAACTACACAACTGAAATTTTGGATAAAATTTAGATGCAATAATATGTTATTAACATCGATAAGGCCTATTTGTCGTCATTCTTTTTGATAGATTCAAGGACAAAACGATTACTTATTCTAAATGGTTCATACCCAAAATTATTATATATTACTTTTCTAGACAAAAATCACAAAGTTACGGGTCAAACCACAACATACATCGCTACGACAAAAATGTCTAAAAGAGCGAAAAATCATTTGATTTCAAAAATTATTTTTAGTGTCTGACGATAGAAGGAAAGAATTTTGCAATAGAGACGACATGGACGGAGAGCTAAGCCTGCCTCTCCCTTGCGTCCGTCGTGGGTCCAAGATAAATACTCAGTCTGAAGTTTTCCGTCAAAGGCAATTACATGCATCTGTGTTTTAAAATGTCGTGCAATTGAAGGTACTTCAGCCGCGAGATTGTGGTTTTTAACAGTATACAATAAATATTTGGTTCAAAATCACCCAGTTCTTTTATTCGTCATTATTAAATTAATAATATTGTTCATGTTGGTCGATTTGAAATAGTCTTTTCTCTCCGGGCAAGTTTATTCCTAAATAAAAATTACGTATTCGTTAAAGTGATTCGTTAATACGGTCCACTTCAAACTTAACATAAAAAGTGATCATAGATCAATCTATAACTATTTATCCCACAAACTGATTCTCTGGAATCATTCGAGGCTCTAAGAACCAAGCCTGAAAGTGGTTCGAACTTGAGACGAAAGACAAATTAATATTGCAGTTTTCATATCAGTTTCATATATATGTACATGAACACACACACATACACGCATTAAAAGAACAATATAAGCGGCATCACAAATATGATTAAAATTTTTAAAAATATAATAATATTAAACGCAGAACAAAAAGGGGAGACATAAACAATACACCATTTTACAGATATATATATATATATATATATATATATATATATATATATATATATATATATATATATATATATATATATATATATATATACACACCACTTTAATTCCATTAATAACGAATTATAGATTGATTATATTCTGATTCAACCAGATATTTTAAAAAGTTGTACTTCCACCTAATTATTAGCAAGGATTTCCACAATGAAATGAAAACACTCAATTTGTCGTCACTACGATATAGCACGGATTCTTCAATTTAGATAAAAACCATTTACCAAAGAAAGACAAATTACTTTGGAAGAAAGGTCGATGGGTATTCTTCTGGATCTGCGTAACGAAGCACAGTCACGCAAAACCAAATCACCACCAGGTTTTCTTTTTGTGCTTCTTTCCGAACAAGCTCTTTAGGACCAAGACCGATTTTCAAAAATTTCAATGATCTTCAATACTACGGAAGAATTATTCAAAATCAAATCACTCCCGGCAAATCGCCTCCGCCAGAAAACCAGCGCTGTCGAGTAAAAGTTCGCATTCGTCTTTTATCATGGTATGGCTTGAGAACTAAACGCGCCATAGTGAACCATCATACGTAGATTCCAAAATATTTTACCAATACTTTTTATTATAAAAATATACTACTTCATACCCAGAGGCGCGAAGTGGTACAATCTCAGTTGCGGGAATGAAATTAAATATATAAATTACTTCGGAAATAGAGTAAGCGCAGAGGTCTTCCTAGTCGCACCGTACTACGGTCGCTGCTAATAACACTTGTTGAGAGGTTGATTCCTCAGGTTTCTGATTACACTCTCAAATGATTTCGAAATAACACCTTCATTTAATATCGAGTACGAGGTGTGCTAAAGCAATTTCATTGTGCTTAACAACTAACATTCCTTATAAATATACAAACACCACGTAAATAACCGTACGAATACTACTAAAACAATGACAACAAGCAAATTAATATAGGCTAAGGCTAATAATTCGGGTCTTAAATTAAATGCATAATTAAAATGGTCTTCATGAAATCAACATCCGCGAATACACTTCGGCAAAAAATAATCATCATGAAATCAATTCATAAGCCTTTCCGGACGCACAAGATGGATTACCACGCTGAGAACCGCAGTTCGTTTCCCGGAGATGACAGAATTTTTTATACCTCCCAGGGCACTAACAGAGAATAAGCTCAGTATAACGCGTTCATTGGAGCGTGTGGTACAGAGCGGGTCCACTGGCACGTTACAATATGAGCAGGGCGACGCGGACTTAACCTCTCTTTCCTTCATTTTTTCTCCTATTCCCCAATGCATGCCTCGACATTCCCATATGCATACACGTAATTATACAGGTATCCTCCATGAAAAAAATGTTCCCATGCCACTGAAAATATTTTTAAAAAACTATGTATCTGCTACTAAGGCGCCCGAGTTGTACTTTCTATTGGTTCATTTAGTTCAGTTATTTGCGGCGATTTTCAAGGTCAATGAAAGGTAAAAACTGCTCTTTTTCTTTGCAAAAAATAAACCCTACATTAAAAGAATACGCATTTACGAGAGATAAAAGGATTGATTATTTCCCGGGTTGTTAGTTGCGAATTTAGAACAGAATAGTTGTCAAACTTTTGGTTAAAGACTCTACGATGCCTTTCTAAATTTCTTCCTCTCACACCCTCGTATTTCTCATGCTATCTTAAAACACGCGCCCAAAATAAATTGACATAAATCGCTTTACTAAAAATAAAAATGGAATTCTGGAACACTTCAGCTGACACCTTTCCAGAAAATAAAATTATAACGCTCGAAACGTACAGAAGCAGAATTTTTACAAGGTTAACCCTGAATCGGTACTCTCGCAAGATCGTGAATTTGGAGAGGGTGAGCTATCAATATTACATTATCAGACACTATTTTAATCCCGCGGCTTTTATTGCATGAGAATAAGGTCGAATAATGAGAAAAACAACGATATATTAACCTCCAAGTAAGTACGCGCCACTAGTAAATCTACAGCCGAAAGAGGGTCGTGGCTTATTGATTACTGTTGGGGCCGTACTAGAGCGGATCCGTCCAGCACGTAGTACGAGTCAATCGTGATCTCCGTCCGTCACTGTATGACGAGTGATTCCGTAAACACCGACTCTACATCCGATTAAACCTAACTTAAATGTGGCAAATAAGTATCCGACCATATAAACCCTGGCGTCACGATAGCTTGCGCACAAAATACAGTGAAATGAAACAACTACATTTTCGAAGGGGAAGTTTAAAGCCCTCTCACAGCGCTGTCCACCCTCACCTTACTCATAACATCCGACATGGCGGCGGGAGGTATCGCCATTATGGAATACACCTCGGGGAACAGTAATTTGATTCTTTCTTAGTGACCTTGACAATGGCAATCGAATACTCAGCGGATTGTGTGGAAAGGATCTCGAACAATTCATTGCCAACGGCGGGAAATATAATCACCGATGGCCTTCTCCGGAACGTCTACCGTTTGCCTCTACGGATACCAACGTCTAAATTTGGACGACCGCGGCGCCCGGATCCTAGCCTCTCATTCACTCTCAGAGGACTTGGAAACGTCACAATTTTCGAGTCTTTAACGATTAGCCATCCAAGGCACACACTCCCAGTCCAGGGCATCTTCAACACTGCTATCGTTACGTTCACTCGCCACACAGCACAAACTCCTCTCGAAAACTCGGTGCGTCGCTGAAATTATCGAATTTCAAGCAGTATTGGGTAACTGCTTTCGTTAAAGATTTAAATAACCACTTACCTTTGTCAAGCTTTACTTCGGCTCGGAGATTCCTTCCTATTTCTTCTGCAACGTACACGGCTGAGGGATGAACCCCATCGGAGGGAACAAACGGCAGGGGCACAATCGATTTGAGTCCCCTTAGTTCGTTCTCGGGGAGCGAGCGACGAAGGAAGGGGAAGTTATTAGGGAGCGAGAGGGAGAAGAGGAAGGGGGCGTCGGTGAATATAGAGGGAGACAGGCAGGGTATCTCAGGCGCATGCTCTGGGGATGCTGCTGCTCCAAAGTGTACGTCATTTCCAGGAAAGGCCTGGAGGATGAGAAGTAGGTATAAGAAAATGGTAGGAAAACTTTCAAGCTCCAGGTGCAAAAATGAAACTTCAGCAAGTGGCTGAAATATACTGAATTTCATAGTTATCGATTGGAATGTCCCGGAGAGAGAACGGTTTTACGAATAATGTTGTTCCGCAGAATAAAAATATGGCTACATCAGTGATTTTGGAGCAGGGGACAGAAGTATAAAAATCTGAAAAAAAATAGAGATCCATGGAAAGCTTGGCCAAGGGTTGTTATTAAATACAACAATGCACGTTGCTTAGGAGTCTAAATAAATTGACATTGTCGTAACAATAAAATAACCTACTGTGGGTTAATTTGCTGTTTGATTAAACAGAACGTCAACTTGTGTTGTTCCATTTTGATTCAGTCACAATAAATAATCATGCCGCGTTGCTTCTTGAAATCAATTTACCAACACTTCGACTGCGAATCATTAGGAATTAAAGGTAAAACATACTTCTCCTGGATACATATTATCCAATATTTGAAGTGACTATCTGAATTGCATACATCTGGAAAATGTTTACTTCACAATATCGGTACGAAGCTGCGGATCTGGCGCGTTTACCTACGATTTAAATTTAAACGGAGTACTAGTTAACGCTTCCCAACTTGAGTAGATTAGTTTAGGAACCCACTTAATACAGAAAAAACGTCACTCTCTCTCTCTCTCCGGAAATCACTACCTCATTCTTAACTTCTAAAACCCGTGGCATATTTGATGTTAACCGAAATTTATATCGCAAAATTAATTGTACGGCGTAGTATTGGTAGGAAATGGACATCTAAAATAGTTAGGGTAGGCCCATATCACAATCATGGCTTGAATAATGCAATTCATATTCGTGAATTAGTAGCAAGTCGCGCGCGAGACTATATTATGAAATTTAATTGCAGATTAGCATGAGGGCGAAGTGTAGTTCGAGATACAGTGACTTAAATTGTAAACTCGGCCTCCATCTGGGATCTTTAAGGCTAACTTGAGTTAATCTGTTATCATAAAATACTCTCGCTGTGGATTTTCCTCGTCGATCACAATTACAGGGGAAGTTAAAATTTGGAAAATATAAAAACTCGCAATTAATGACTTTTGATAGAATTAATTAGAACTATGGTAGAAGAGTAAGCATTACTATTGCTCCATCACACCAGAATAGATGTTTTGATAAGGTACCTACATATATCACAACATTTCATATTAAGCCATTAGGTTTGCCATATACAGTGAACTATTGAAATGAATTTATATCAAATATAAATCTTTTGCATACCATTCCAATAAATTTTTGGCCCATTTTCAAGTTCAAATATATTCCATATTTTCTTAAAAATGGAATATTTCACTGCCTACTTTCCAGAGGGAGGAAAGCATAAAGTAAAGTATTCTGCCCATGAAAAGAAAAAGGCATCAAGAATGAAGCATCACTCTGTCCAACAAAGTAAATATCATATGTCCATTGTGAGCAGGATTCTCCTCCTTAATGAAATGGATTTATTAATAAACAATGGAAATTCACCATTTGATGAAGAAATCTACTCCTCACCCCCAATGAGTGAAGATTCCATGGAAGATGAAGTTGAAAGTAACAACATCATAGAAAAAGGAAAGAGAAAATTTTCAAATAAAGGTGTGTGTGTGGGTCCCTCCAATCATAATAAAAGTGACTTACATTGCTCATCTAGGCATGCTCACAGAAAGGTAAAATTACCACTGCCATACACATCAGAAACAGGAAGAGCAACACGCACTAAGTATAACTTAAGAAAATATCCTAGTCAAAACTGTTCTTATAAAACGAAGTTACATATGACCAATAAAACACAAATGAGTGAGGAAATGAGAAATAATGAACACAGCAGTGCGAAAAACCAGCAAAAACGTATTGTAATAGTTGACCAATTAAAAACAAACTACTCGGATGATGCAGACACAATGACCACAAATGAATCACCAAAAGAATTAAGCAGTGAAAATATTTCTATGGATGCGGTCATGAATAATACAATAACTTCATTCATTGGTAAGTCTAACAGCCATGGGATACTGTCATGTTTTCTAGGAGCATGTAAAGGCATTCAAGCGCAACTTCCGAAAGAGATAAAAGAAAATTATGTTAAATATGAAGGCAAGAACAAAATACCAAGTGCCAATAAGGAAACAAGAAACATAAAATCAGCAATTGAGGAGCAATTGAATCCAGCGCCTTCTCCCCTGATAATGCCTTCCCTTGGAATCTTGAGAATGAATAAACCACCTCCTGCACTTATGCCAATTAATAACAAACCTGCAATTGACTGGGGACAAAACAAGAAGACAACATCAGAAATGACTAAGGGTTCAGAGGATTTCTTTCTGCCTGCTCCCCCACCACTGACCAGGTTTGATACTACAAATGAAAAGCAAGACATGGCGACCTCAGCATCCTGGCAAACTCGGCAACGTACACCACAACACAGTTGTCCACATTGCCACAAGAAGTTTGATCGCTCTTGGGTGCTCAAGGGCCACATGCGCATGCATAGTGGCGAGAGGCCATTTGTATGTCCAGTTTGCAAGAAGACATTTGCAGACAGGTAATTCCATTTTTCTACTCTATTTGCCCAAAAATAATGAACAAGACTTATTTCAATTGACATATATCCAAAGAAAGACTTGAAAAAATCTTCTTCCCTCACTTGCTAATTCAATAAGACAAAGCTTTTATTTTCATACTATAACTCCTAAACCAATTTTTTACACGCACATTATTTCATACTTTTTCATTTCCTGCACATGGATAATTCATTTGAATAGCTACATAGTTATTTATATTCACTTCTGAAAAAAACTGCTGCAAAGATATTGAAATATAAAGCACTTTAAGTTATTTACAAACAATATATGGCTTTTGTCTTCACAAACCCTTTAGAATGATATCATAATTTACATAATTCATGGAGGAAACTTACTTCAGATGTGAATTCGCTTCAGTTTTGAAATTACCCTTCATATACTGTTCATGATTCATGTTTTACTTGAGATTAATAGAAATGAAGTTGAATTATGGATGTAATTGCAATCCCATTCAACAACTTTAGGCTGCAATTCATTGGAAGGAGTAATAAAATTATACAACCATAAATTTAGAGAATACATTAAGAGGATGCCAATTAATAGATTCAATCCTCTGTGAAAAACATGGGTCATTAAAAAAATTATTTATTCTTTAAGAGAAAAAATTTTTTTGGTACTTAAGTCTTTTTTCATTAGGCATCAGTTAATAACCATTCTGACATGTTTTTCCTCAGTGACATGCCAAAAAGAAACACTTAAGATTTATTTTATAATAAAACATCACTGCTGCTAACCATTCATACTTTACCTTAAGCAAAATCATGTATACTTACTTATTATGGGTCAGAACTTGACTGAAAACCCTTGAATAAGGCTCCCTTTTTAAGGATCAAGATATTTCCAGGAAAAAGTTCTAAAGTAAAATTCCAGTTTTTGATAGTTTTTCATGCCAGCAGGAGAATAGAAACACATCCAAGGGACAAGAAATACCCTTAAACATGTTGACTAAAAATACAATCCTCGGGAACCTTTCCTCAGGAATCCTCAGAACCCTTACATTAAACTCTAACATGGAAAAAATATATATATCAGATATATGTTTGAAAAGAAGCTAATATAATTGCATTTTTTCACCTATTAGGCTAACACAAAATCAGCTTATGACAAAATATTTTACAGGTCAAATCTGAGAGCCCATCAACGAACCCGAAACCATCATACATGGGAGTGGAGCTGCCCATCCTGTGGCAAGGCATTCTCCCAGAAACGATACATGGAGCGTCATCAAATTGAAGCTTGCCGAAAATATGGTTTACAGCAACACCGTGCTGCAATTTCAGCAAGGACAATGGTCAACCTTCTTCACAATACAGAAGCTGATATGAAAGATGATAGTGTCATGAAAAGTGATCCAAATATTAACCCATAAGTTGTGGAAGAGACTTCAGAAATGGAGGTTGATGGTCTATTACAACAGCAGAGTTAAAAGTTGTAATTTCTTTCGAGGGACACTCAGTAATTTAAGACATACATTAATTTCCGATTTTCATACTTACGTTTGCAAAATCCAAGATCTTAACAACCAACTGTAATATTAGTATAGTCAATAAAAATACATTTATCATAATGCTTATCTTTTCATGTTAGGTTTTGATATCCACAGAATAAGGACTGTCTCACATTCCATTAATGCCTACATTCAAATTAACTCAACATATGATCTACCTCTCTTTATACCATCCAACATGGCCAATTTTTATGCTCTCTCTAACAATACTGTCAAATATACATCTGAATTGAAAAATCAGTATGAATTTTTAAAAAATCTATGGTGCAAGTTGAGACTGGAAAATTATATCCATCCATTGACTAAACAGCATTGAATTTGGGCCAGTGCTAAAACTAGCTTCCCTTAATGTTCACTTCAATGAATTTACTCTCTTTCGAACATGGAACACAATGATGTCTTTCCCACGGAGAATCTTGTGGAATTCATAGGCTGACTCATATCACGAGTAAAGAATGTAGATATATACAAATCAATTAGGATGTAAAATAATAAATTGAATAGCAAATTTTCTATAAGAAGTCCTGAAAAGTTGCGAACCTCTTAAAAGTTGCATGCAAAATCATATATTCCAATGAAATGAGGCAATACTTATAGATGTAAAGAAATTCATAGGTGACATTATGTATCTTTTTCAAAAGAGACTGTATAACTTTCATCACTATGCAAAAGCTCAGTTGTTGATTGTCTAGGTGAGTGTCACCTTTCCTAAGGTAAGGGAATAAAATCAGTACATATGTTGCGTTGTAATCAACAGCCATTCAAAATTTTTCTCACACTTTTCTAGGCTCAAATGCAATGAATCGAGTAAAAATATGCCTGGATTTTGAAGGAGCATGTTGTTCGTTCACTGATAACAATTGGTCCAGCTTTGAAAAAACATTGAATGTTCTGAATAAATCTCTTCAAAATCTCAGAGAAATGGGCAAATTTATCTCTTTTCAATCTTTCTGACCTATTATATGCATCATAAAATCTGAGGTATCTAAGAATATCACTGAATTGGTTTTTGGGCACTGTCCTCTTGAATAATGATATTTCTCAGTCATTGGACCACACAGAGTGGAGTTCCTTTGCCCCAATAGCCCTGCATACATATATGATGGCAGTGAATAGGAGTACAAGTCCTGAATTACTCAAGGACATTAGTTCAGTTCCCTGTTGTATCTGAACCTCCTTCACTGCACACAGTTGTATCAGTTTGAAGACATAAGTGTGGATCACCAAAAACCAGGAGCTAGCAACATGTTGCTCGCTCCTGGTTTCTTCAAGCATGTTGCCTTTGGCATAGGATTCCCTCAGGACATTTTGTTGGGCCCTACATCCAGCTCGGATGTATGTCTTGTCCTGAATAATTCAAAACTGAATGCTATTAGGAGAGATGACCTTCTCACCTATGACCATCCCTGGCAGCTTACCTCTTCCAAAAGTTCATGCATGATGTCTGAACCTAGAGCAGATGAAGCAGGTCTCTGTGTAATTGGATCGGCCAGATCATCGGTATCTTCATCACCTCCTCCAACAATGTGATCCTTACAAGCAACTTGCCAACTGCGGCCACATGCCCAGGATCCAAAATTTCTGACTCCCCCAGGCATTTTACTCAAGGAATGCCTCTTCTGACACAACATAGGAATTCCTCAGCTGGTGCAGTAGCATTGTCATACTCTTCCCACACTCGACCATGACCTCTTCCACACATAACGATACCTCCTAATAGACAAAAGGAACTAGTAGTATCATTGTATTTCATACAACAGGTATTTTCAATGTACTATGAAATGGAAGCTGAAATATCTACACTCAACATTGAAAAAAGAGATGAAAAATATGACACCACTGATTTTTTCACCAACATAGGACATACCCAACCATTAGGTCTTCTTGTAGGTATTGGAATGCCATAAGTACTTCTTCACCATTAAACCCGTACTTACTTGCCATACTGAATACTTTGTTAGAAATGAAACAGAGTACCAAGAGCAAAACTTAACAACTTTTGGCTGTCAAGAAGTCTGGTCAAGACATGCAGTGACTAGCATGGAGAGGTAACAAAGTGGATAGAGAAGATGAGGCAAAGAAAGGGGAGCAGAAGTGGATAGGAAAGGGAAAGAAAATGGGTGGTCAATAAAAACCCCAAATCAGTGAACGAGGCAAAAACTTTACACGTGAATGAGGCAAAAAAAACATTTGTGAACATTTCGAAAAGATGGCATAAAAATGTCACTGATCATTCAAGGGGTTTTTTTAAACATATTTTTCATCCAGTGGGGGTTGTCTAGTTATTTAGAAATCAAAGTTAGTCCAAAAATATTAAAAGTCACATATCTGCATAACAACAATGATATTGATGCATTCACAACGGGTGTTGACATTTTCATTTGCATACAAATGTGCATTGCAACATTTCAAATTGGACTAAGACATGAGATAGCATTTTCCAAATCAGCAGACTATCATTGACTTAATTGTCATTGAAGCTGGAATGTGTTACAAGTTACTTGCTAAGGGACAGGTTTTTCAAATTATTTCAAAAACACTGCTTTTTAATCCACAACAGGATAGTTCCCAATGGCACTTTTTTACACAAGAATTCCCACCTTCTGATTGTCATAGCTAGTGGTCATCTCCATGAATATTTGTCATCTAAATTGTATTTTTTGATGGAATACATTTCAGTGTTTCATTGAAAAGCACTCAAAGAAATACCGATCATTCACCTAAGTGGAAAACAACAGGACACATAACATATCAGATGCATAGGTGTTTCAAAGATTGCCTTGAAATTTAGGAGAGCAGAGTTCTTTTAATAACCAAAAATACTACTTTTACCATTCAAATGAATACATTTAAACAGGGAGTGCAAAATAGTAAACAAATTCAGAGGTATTTATTAACCACTGATTCTGCCTTTACATGTGTAAATGTCAAGATTGACCAATACTGCACCAAATATAGACATTTTCCAAAAGTGGAATATTCCTTCTAGCAGTTAAAATTGCTAACTTTTATTTGAAGTAAAACATCTTTTCCATGCCGAAATACCTCTATTTTACCCATTTTCAAACCTTAGCCAATTATTATATCATAAGAAAACTTTTCATGCAGTCTGAAGCCTGGGAACACAAAAAATAAGTCACAATAACTCATTTTATGTCAGTAATTCAAAATCAGTTCACCTTATACAAATTTTGTGAATATGTTTTAGATGACACACAAAAGACATTTTCCTGAAACTGTGCATTGTTTTAGAAATGTTTTCAGCATATTACATTTTGATAACTATTTCATTTTCATAATTATTTCTCCAGTTGACATCTTTAGACAATTGCATGTAAGTCACAGTAAATCCCCCTTAGGTCTTAAACAATTCCATTGGTTTGAAAGAAAATTGCCAAATGGCAACGAAAAAATTATTTAATCCATTATTTGAAAACAATAAATTTACTTTACTGAATAACAATTAAATTTCACATAATATGTATGGTATATATGATAATTTTTCACTTTGTCATAAATTACAATCAGACACTCAGCAAACTAGCCAAATAGCTCATAAAGATGTCATTGTGATTGGATTGGTATCATTGTACATACCTCACAATGCCAATCTCTCCACCACCAACAGGTGACAAATATATATTTTTAAGATTTTGTCTCCTGCATTGCAATGTCTCACCCAAATTATATTTTATGTATAGAAACTAGACATCACGTGTATAACACTATACTAATCATCAATCAGAAAAAATAAAAGCATATTACTATGATATCAATTATAATTGCCTGAGCATTAATGTTGGGTATTATAAAATTATAATTTTCCTCTAAAATTTAGCAGCATAGTAATCATAAACAATTAAATTAGCATTTACAGAAAACTGATTATTAACAAACACTATGATATGTTGATAATTTGAATAATAAACTGTGGTTTATTTAAAATTGCTTCCAAATGCCTACATTTTAGAATTTAAAAAAAACTTTGTCTTCAACCTATATGCAACTGCATGGAAAGATGGTTAGTGCAAGATTTTGTATCACTGAATTTCACTAGAATACCGTAAATGGAAAAACTTATGAGCCTTTTCTTTGGTAAAAGCAGAAATATTCTACTTCTTGAACATAACACCTTTATTTGGTTATTAGAAATAGGTAGAATAACATACATTGACACCCATTACCAGCAACTCAAACCAAATTTTCAATTTTAGGCCATACACATAGCTCAAAGTGAAGGTTCATCATTTGCTACAAATCATTTGAGAGAAAATCTACAAATATAAGAGAAGTTACAAATCAACATAGATTTAAGGCCCAACATATGAGTTTTGCAACAGCCTTAATGCTTGAAAAGAAGAGTAGTCATTTAGTGGGACTAATGAAACAGATGAGAAAAATTGAATGAAGATTTTACCAATCTTATAGTTTTTTAATCAAGCTTTTTTTACAAAGAGACACTGTCAGTATTATTTCTTCAACCTTGTATTACAATTTCCACACCTACTTTAATACAATACATATCTGGTACAAAAATGGTTTTTGGAATCTGCTCACTCATTTTCACAACTGTAAGGCATGAGTGTAAAAAATGAAGGTTCAACCACAAATTTTAATTTGGGTACTTAAAAAATGAAGCGTTCAATTAGGTCTAAAATATACCATACAATTGAGAAATTCTTTTGCAATTGCTGAAAATGATAACAAAAATGGATGATTTTTTAACAAAAGATACAAAGATGAAAAAGAAATATTCAGCATAAAAATTTACAATTTGCATTTGCACACAAACATACATAACACTATGGCTAAAATTCTCTTTAGATGATATCTGTTCAGCAAAAACTCCATTTCTGCCTCCTTGGTTTCAGATTTAACATGCTATTCAAGATAAAAATATTATAAAACTGTTGTGGATGATTCAACTCATTCGCACCTACAAGGAGGGGCCTACAGATGTAGTTCAGAATCAGTGAGCAAGTTCAATAATTACATTCAGACTGATACAAACACCAAAATAACTAAATATTTCCCTTAGATAGATTTCCTGGTGCGATTTCATGAATGAGTAGACAAAGCAGTTATTTTGGTTTTATGAAGCCCAGAAATCAGGAAGACAAAAGTTATTACATGTTTATATGGTTATGTCATCATGAAATTCCACTAACTAATCAATTTCAGTAGTATGATGATAAATTATCAAATGCTGATCTTCCACCCAGACAACCTACTCTACAAAAGTCTTTTTCAATGTTTCAACAAGGTCAAGCTATGATGTCTCTGTTGCGCACCTATGGAATACCCAAGACTGACCAAGATCTTAAAACTAGTTTTTTTTTTGGAAAAACCCTGGAGTCACAGGTATTTTTTTGTCTACCTGAAAATAGAAGAAGTCTGGCCCTGTCATTCACCAACTTGGAAGCAGGTTTAGAGCTACTTCAACTCACAAATTTTCATGGTGCCTAAGTGATCACATATGCTTTAGTATTAACGTTAAGTTCTCATCATGGAATACAGAGATGTATAAAACTATCCAGCTGCCTTCCTAGATATCCTTTCACTATGAGTGAGGTGGCTTCATGAATCACTGAATGTTCTCAGCTTCCAACTTTTTTACATGACTGCTTGATTTTCAAAGCATTATGATGGCAATACATAATTAGTAGAACATTATTTGAAACACAAAAAGACAAAATTTTAAACTGGATTGCAACAACTTAGAAAATCACCTATTTCATCGAAGGAGAAGTTAGACTTTGTCAAGTTTATGGGAAAGGGGTATATTTTTTAAATCTTTCATTTTATTTTATGAGAAAGTAAAATTCTAATTAAATTACTAAGAAGACTTCCAACTAAATAAATAAACAGCGTAGATGCCAAATTTGGAATTTACCTTATACAAACTTGATTATGCCAGATGGAATTAATTGAAGGTATTTGATACTTACAGGTAAATGTGAAAAAAAATTAAGACGATGAACACCTTAAAGACTTTTCCATTGCAGCAAAAAGAAATGATGGATAGAAATAAACAACCAAAAAACATGCATGCATTAATGTATAATTTCCAGAAAGAATATATTCAATGAACATATATTTATTTTATTTCTATAAATATAGCTAGTGATAGTGCTGCTAATGAAGCATAAAGTCTTCATAGAGAACTATACAAATCAAATATAGCAATTTATTGATTCTTATGTCTTAACTAAATGCTTACATCTACACCATTTAATGTATGCATTTTACTTAAACACATTCCTGGTTTCCTGATAATTTTTTAATGGTGAATCCCAATTTGCGTGTATGAAGTCATAACCATGCATGTGACTACTTGCAATATACTCTGTTGTATTGCCTTTTATACTAATGTTCAGCAGTCTGGGCATTTTCCAATGAAGTGAGACAATGCACAGCAGTTCTTGGTGAGAGAGAGATTTACAAATAAAGAAAACAATTGGGAGCAGGTACTGGAAAACTGGTCTTCAGACTTTAGCTACCATAATTAATGTAAAATAGGAGCAATAAACGAGCCCATAACATCATGATTCATCATGAAAAATGCAAATTAGAATCAATTTGTCCCAAAGAGGATAAAAATAAGGATATGCTTGTACATGATGTTAAGATACCATTTTATGCGTACAAAATGGCTTATCTGATACAAGTCATTCTTTGAGATTAGATAATTAAAGGAAAATTGTTACTATTCAATGCAAACTAAGTATATATCAAATAGATATACAGCATTTCCACAATTAATATTAATTGCCTCGCTATTCGCTTAACACCTATTTACACATAACCATCAAAAGTGCTTTTCAACCCAAGATCCCACACATGGAGAAGAAAAGTCCAAGATTAAATGCACTCGAAGAATTAAGAGGTAAGCACCTGCGCGCATTCTAAGAAAACCCCCCTGGTTAACGAGTTATTGTACCCTTCCCACTCTCCCCTAATATGTTTCTCATTATCCCACCTATCTCCCTCGACCTCAGGGCAGTCAAGCCCCCGTGAACTACCCATCAACCCTTCCCCCCACTTTCACCCTTCATCCAAATGTGTCACTCCTTCAAGCCATCACTCATTTTAATCCACTTCTTTCTACCCCTTTTTAGTGAGTGAATATATACTTTGATTGACTGCGTATCTTCAACTGATGATACCACACAGTGGCAATAAATATTAATAGTGGAATTGCTGTGTTTCTACTACCTACATAATGGAGAAATTCCTCCAAGTTACAGCAAAAACACTGCCACACTATGTAATTAAAACTTTTATATTCTTGGTGTACTTCGACAATCATTTGTAATTTCAATAATTAAATAGACATGAAATATGCAATTTAAATATGATCTTCTGAAAAATCTCCAACACCTGTATACACATTTGGCACATTTTGTCAACTCCATGCATATTTCAGCATTCTGTTTACTTAATTATGAGCATCTTTTAGAGATTTATTGCATGAACTTCACAGCAATAGTCGTGACTTTCCTTAAGAAATTTCATAGAATAAGATGGAAAACCTGTTAATCCAAAATTTACTTATTTCATAATATTCTCATTTATTAAACAACAATTTCTTAAACAACTTCATGTTATTGCATTGATCATGAAGAATACTGCCAAATTCTAACAGAGAGTAGAACGAAGAAATTAAAATAGACAGAAAGAAAGAACAAGAAGGAGGGCTAGGTATGGTGGTACAAGAAAAAAGGCTGGTTGTATAAATATGAAGAAGGCAAGATAAAGTGGATTCTGGGAGCATTTGGAGGAAATAGAATGTCAAAAAGACAATCCTGAGTAAGGGAGAGAGAGGAAAGAAAGGCATGGTGGACAAAGTGAAGAGTGGTGGAAAATAGCTGGAGTCAAACTTGTGGATTATTCTTATGTGTGGTTTAGAGTCTTTACTGTTGTGTCTTGTGGGACTTTTTAAGAGTATCTGAACAATGTCAATGGATCCATCTAAAGCCTACCTTGACTGGTAGATAACTGTTGATAATATTAATACATATCATTTAAATATACGCTAATGGACACTTTTCAGCCCAAAATTTTGACTAATTATCATAACTTGAGAGCAGGAAAACAAAAAGTTAGTGTGGAAAATTATTAAAAAAATGAGCAATAAATTTTTATTTAAAATAAATAGGCACTTTAATACTTGAAAATGTTTAGCAAGCCATTCAATTCAACTAAAAATGCCAAGAAACAAATGTTTTTCGTAATCTATAAGTAAATTATCATACAAGTTTTGTAAGTTGGCTTCTTGACCCACAAAAATTTCTATTCACTTGATATAGTGATTCATACTCAAATTTTGGTTTCCATAAGCCTGAAAAAACAATGAATTTCTCAATTTATACATTAAACACATCACCGTGGGCATTACTTCACCTTTAAGCATAGGAAGGGAACATTTCCAACAATATTAAAACAGAAATGATATTTACGAATTCATAAAAGTTTATCAAGAAGATTTCATCTGCAAATTTTGGTATCTGGTCCTGGGTGGAGATGTCATGCCTATTTGGTAGAGCTTGAGATCATGATATGGTAATTTCTTAGCCTCAGAACTATAATATATTAGTTCATAATATCTGCGTGTTTCATAATAATTTCTCATATCAGTAACAACATTATTCTTTTGACTTTAAAAGATATACTCAGTCATTTAAAATAGTTACCCTGAAAATGTCATATTATCTTTCTTAATTAGCATATTTAATCTTAGAGCCAACTCTCCTCAAATGAAATTTCTAGACAATTTCTACGATATTAGCATTAATCCTCATCAATTTACAGAAAGCACATATTGATTGAATGATTTTATGCAAGCCAGCAGAAATAACTATAAATGGTCCAAATAAAAATTATCACAGAGAATATGTTTGCAGCACAATAGTAAAACTACGATACCCCTGTTCTGTAAAAGACTATGATAAGTCCCAAACAAGAGAGATGTAATGAATTGCAAGAATAAAGTATATAAATACTGTAAACAAAAGATATATATGAAATCTTCTTTACTTATACAAAGTTTATATAAAATATAGAATGATATATCAACATACAATAAAAATATTGAAACACACCACAACAATCTAAGAATATAATATAAAATAAAACTATCATTTTGCTTTTACCCATCTGACTCATAGCTATAACGTATTCTAAGGTGCAACCAGTAGAAAATCAAAATAATTCAGGAGGTCCCTCTTCCTCTAATGAATGACAAACAATATCTCAATCATTCAATTAACAGCCCTAGGAACACTGCCAGACTCCAATCACATTTAGTAAAACATAACTCTCAGGATCGGAGGTTTAGCTGGTGGTTCTCATGAATGTAGGTCATGGCCAACAAACCTCAAACAGAGTAATGGCAATAAGTGACCCCAAGCATGTCAACAATTGCTGTTAGGAATACAAACAATAAACATATCTCCTTCAAATACTATGCTCTAAAAATGCAGTCTTATTTGTAAATAGTTGAGTCCATAAATCACAAGAACAGGCATGCATCATGCAAAAATTGTATCCAAATATTTTCAGTAATTTGGCATGAAAGATATTACCCGATTTTCATACCATATCAGATCATGTGAAGATACTATTCATAGATCCAAGTCTTTCTTCTCTCTGTATCCAGCGCTGTGCTCCTCTCTACCAGCCATGCTTAATAAAGCTTTAGCTTCATAGTTCCCATCCAGCACACTGGAGCGCTCTCCCTGAGACAAAATTTAAAAAAAAACTGTTGTGTATTTTCAAATGTGTAACATGCTAAATGTGGTAGAACTCTTATGGTCAATAAATTATTTTAATTCTTTTCGAGTCAATGCATGTGCATATCAGAGGTTAGCATCCTGAAACGTACAACATTGAACCAAAACAATAATTCACTTTCCATAGTGTAAAACATGTATAATACTTATTAATCACTTTTGCTTGACATTGGTACAAGGTATAAGACTTAAATAAATACATAATATGTATGTTCATTCAAGGAACACAATAAAAGCCAATGTAATACAGTATATTTCCTGGTACCCCAATGCTCATGTACACATTCTTGTATGCCAATCATAAAAGACATTTATTTTTTATATTATGGTTTCTAAGTGGTGACACTCAACAAATGACACCCTTTTGATTATGGCCATATACACATTAATCTGCATTGAGGTATTTTATTCTGGAACTCAACTCCCTACCAACTGAAACTATTTATACTCCTTCATCAAAAGAAAGCACTAAGAACCCTTTAGATCTAAATGTTTTTTAAAATGTACTGGGAAAAGTTTTGGAAAAATACGATTTATTTCAGATATTGCCATTTTTTGTCAGGTAATCTACCGGTAAAGGTAGGTTTTTGGATGGACACAACTATCAAATAAACATTTTGTAACGCCAAACAAAACCCAATTTAGCAACCTAATCTACATCAGGTCCCTATTCATCTCTGTGTACTTCTTTCCTCCCTTCATCCCGTCCCACATCCCTATCCTGTTCCTGCCCTTTCCTCGCTTGCCCAACATTCTCCCCTCAATTACCTTCTTCAACATTCCACTACCGCTCAATATGCCTTTCATCCATTTTTTCTGCCTCCATAGGATAGATATTGCTATAATGCCTCAAAATTCTTCAAAGCACATCCCTTGAGTGCCGACACATTTTTGCCAGTGGCTTTACTACAACTTGCAAGCCTCCTTGGTAGGTGGATTCCAAAAGGTCCTTAAGGGCACACATGCAAGCTTCTTTGATGGCACTTAGAGTTCTATGATGGTGTCCTTTGAGGGAGGATTTCATTTTGGGAAAAGGAAATAATCTCTTGGTGCCATGTTGAGACTTCAGAAAACGTTGGTCTTCCTCTTCTTCTTCAATGCTTTGCAGAAGGTCTTTGTAAGCAGACACTCGACCCTGCTTTTGTTGTCCATCAAGACCTTACAGATGAGTTTAACGCAGATCATTTGCAATGCCTAATTTTCAGAGATGATGGTGTGAACTGTCATCTTATCAATGCCAATACGATCTGTCATCATGCATACACTTAACAGACTGTCTGAATTTAGCATAGTAATACAATAAGGTCACTTCATTCTGCAGTGTTGCACACTTACCAATTCTTGTGGTGTAGGGGGAGGCTTTCCTACAGCCCAGACCTCAACATGTTGTATTTTGAATTCAGTCTCCTTTGACAGTTGAGGGCAATCATACGTAGTACAAGATTTACTGCAGTGTCCAGAGCCAAAATCAGCATCGAGCCACATCCCAAAGTAATTTAACTGTCCACCCATTCCCTGAATAATACAATTTTTGACAACTTATGCACAGTTATACCAAATTATTCAACTATAATGAAACAAATTATGTACATTTTATAATTGGATTTATGTTCAGTATGGCACTATTATCTAAGTATGTAGATAACCAGAGTAAAATCTTTCATTGAAAATGTTATTCCATAAAAGATGCTTACCAATCCATTTGGTAATGTTTGTTGTTGTACATCCAAATACATAAAGTGATCATTATATCCAGTTGGACGATAAATCCCCATTTTAGGACTGAGACTAAAGAGGAAACTTCTGTCATCACCTGTAGTTAAATACAACAAAATTTACGGAATACAGTGTACTAAAATATTGGAGAAACTCCACATTAATCCAAAGAATTTTAAGAACCGTAATGAAATCTGAAGAATACATTGTAAAACAATTACTTCAACAGTTTAAGGAACACTAATGCAGAGTGATAATTTATATCCAAGTACAATAATGCAACCTATTATTTTCACTGTTCATCATTTTTCAGTTTTTCACCTATTAGGACCTCAGTGTACAATTAAATGACATGTTTTTTGGCTATCAGTGAGGATGGAGAATGACAGAAGGAAAGGAGGTGAGGAGAAAGGATTATTGAGACGGAAATAAAAGGGGAGGACATTTTTCTTTTAGACTCGTAAGCTGCTTCTGCCATCATACTCCACTGATATTAAGGCCAGTTTTGAGAAAGGGGTAACATGCTGGCCCTGGATGATAAAATATTGAAGTGCAGGGCAAGTCTAAACACTTCACACTATTCCAGGAGCTTCAAATCAATTGTGCAAATATAAGTAACCTGACACCATACATAATCATGGAAACCGTGAATATTTCAGTCTGGTATGCGGATGTAAAAATGCATGTGACAAAAGAAATGTATCCATTCATGCTAGATCTGGCTTATTCCTGGACTAAGGACTCAAAACTTTCATTAGCAGGGTTCAACTGACTAAGGAATATCCAACCTATATATTATACTTACGACACCCAATAAGAGCAATGATAATGAACTTGTGAGCGACACAGCTGATTTTATGCATATTATATTGTTAAACAGAAGAACTATATGCAAAATGTGCATGTGAGTGTGAAATAGTGTAGTGAAATGGGTGCTGCTATTTATTTTATTTGCTGCTATCAAATAAAACTAAGGAACATTACAAAGTTCACCCTCAAAATGCACATAAAACAGTCTCATGACATTACACCTGATTCTATCTATTTTATTTCAAAGACTGCGAAAAATATCCTTAAAATTCATACCTAGGCCAGAAACGAGTGCCACCATTAGCACACTGGGGGGAACAGAACAGAATGATTAATGGGAATTAAAGAAAATAGAGCTAAGCCCTGCTAATTCATGGAAGTGGTTCATAGGTTTCAATAATCATGTGTACGGTATAATTACCATAAATTCTGGAACTCAGTGAGCTAATAAAATACGGGAGCAAATTACCCAAACGCAATTTTCATAGGCTAGATCCCACCTATTATATTCTTAATTGTTTCCCACAAAGTTATGTGCTAAGTTTTCCAAGTACCAGATAACTTTGGTTACCCCTTCAGCCCCAAAGATAATGAAAAACAACAATACTGTATACTCATTGGAATACTAATGGACTCAATAAAAATTAAATTGAAAGTCTACAAATAACAAATAAAATTGATAAAGATAACAGATTAGTATATCAAGATTTGAGACCCCAAATACAGAGCTTTTCACTAAAATCACGGTAGCCAACTGCATAATAGTATTTCACAAAAAAGACTAAAATTCACTAACTGATGTGAAATATACACACTGAAAGAGCAGGGGTTCCAGTTCTGTTCCCAGAACAATAGATAGTTTCCCATGGGGGAGTAGGTACTGATAAAAGTACACCACTTGAACTTTAGATGAATTTGCCCACAGGAATTTCAATGGATTTGAACCCAGAACCCCTTCAGTTATTAGAGGAATGCTCTACCCATAAGGTACTTTCACAGTTCTGAACTTACCATAAAACTTAGGTCCCAGATCCCAACAAGCTGGGGCAAATCCACCAAACATATTTCCTTGTGTGTCTACCACAATGATAATTGTAGGTCCTTTTTTGATAATGCAGCCCAGCATTTTAGAGAAACTCTCTCCATGCACAGAGGTAGAGAAGAGAAAACGCCATTCATTTCGGAATTCAGGAAGTAGGGCACTGTTGAGGAGGATCAGAGCTGTTATATCAAGCACTGATTTGAACTGCAAATGGCTCGGGACACTCAAACATGATGGTACAAGAAAACCCTTCTTGCAATACAAGTCTTCTTCCTAAAAGGTGAAAATAGGTTTGATGTTAATGACTGATTGATTGAGAGAGAGAGAGAAAACACATAACAGTAACATTTCGTATTTTACTCACAGGTCGAAAAATGTGTAAAAACAAATCCTTTTGCATGTATAACACCTCTGAAGATTTATTTAGCCATCTCTCCACTTCATCCTGTGAAACACTTTTTACTTGGGGTTCTTTCAAAGAAAAGGTGTCCTTTCCGGAACATGAAGAATCATAAAGGAGATCACGCAGCAAGGATTGTGTCACATTCTGTAGGAGTTCAGCTGTTGTACTAGCCAACTTGGATTGCCAACTAAGGAATTTTGGATTGTGATTATGACACTTAACATATGAGGATACAACAGTTTGCACGTACTGAAATATAAACAGGAGTAAGTATAATTAATTGATCAGCAGCATTAACTAAACAGATTAAAACTTCCAAGTCATGACAAATCCAAAATGGAGTGCATATCCATAAAACAGCATACAGCACTGATTACTAAGTAAGATTTAAATTAATTGAAGTAACAACTAAATGAGGAAAGGGAATATATCTATAACAATAAATATATAGGAATAACTATATGCCACTAAATATGTTTAACAGTACAACTAGGTTTTGATGCATTACATCATCAGGTAACAAAATAAATTCAAGTGTCGTCTTACATACATTTTTGCATCCTGAGAAGGGGGAGGTGTGGATGTGGAGGAGAGGAAGTTTGGCCAAATAACCAACAGGATGTGAAATACAACGTTTGAAACATTTTGAAGAAAGAGTGAAAATGAAGCAAACATAAATTATATTCCAAAATAATATAATATGCAAAAGGAGAACATGCCCCTCTTTAATGACATGCAGTTCACCTCCTTCTTCCCCCTCCTCTCTATTAACTTTCTTTATTGCTTTTGCACTGCCACATGTCACTCATCCACACCTTCCTAGTGTTTAGTTACCCCC
This sequence comes from Hetaerina titia, assembly GCA_037158775.1. Taxonomy (NCBI): domain Eukaryota; kingdom Metazoa; phylum Arthropoda; class Insecta; order Odonata; family Calopterygidae; genus Hetaerina; species Hetaerina titia. Next base: position 104,095,914 of record CM073772.1, on the reverse strand, counting down.
CCCCCTCAATGTGAGTACCAAGTGAAAGGACTTCATTCCTCCCCCTCCTTGGGACTATAATCCCCTGACCCTGGGTCCAACCTAGCTTACCCCCCTTTCCCCGCTGCAGTGATCGAAGATGGCTGCTAATCACCCAAGTGATCTTCAGAGATTTTGTGAGAGCTGTTTGTAAAACTTTAAACTTTGTATTTCATTATCCTATACCCTAATACAGCTAATATTAGAGAGAATAATGCAAATAGTAAAACATGTGGGAGAAATCTGCCAGCAGCCAAAGACTGCATGGGGAGGGTCAAACGGTAGGGTTCCACCAGGATCATCCAAAATAAAGATGCAGACTGTACAACACCATAAATACAACAAAGAGAGGAAAATTAACAATGGGACAAACCAATGCACGTACCAAATATAAACAAATTTGTGGTTAATTTCGAAAATAAAATTAAACAGCAATGAACACAACTGTGTTACAATGTCAGTATCCTATACAAATGTGGGTCTCCTACATCTGTCCATTCCATGCTATAAGGGTTAGAGAAAGTGAGGTGTCACAACAAAAACTGCAAAAGTAGTTTTAGTAGTTAATGATTTAACATACAAACCGATGGATTTACGGTTTATGATATAAAGACTTTATCTTAATGGTGTGATTCGCTAACTTCAGAATTCAACTGTAACCCACACTACAAAATGAAGTACCTTGTTAGAAAAAGTCCGAAATACCGAAATGGGACTTATTTAAGTCCCATTTCGGTACATAATGCGGAATATAGATACACCCGAGGAAGATCTTGAGACTGTAAACAAGATTTCCTCAATTGGAAATAAATATCTTCTTCCTTAAAATGCTTCCGTTTTTTATTTTGATCGCTATATTGCCATACAGTCGTCAACTTGTGCCTATTGACGAGAAGGTAATGTTTTTTTCCTTTCACGATACATAACCATTAATATTCGGCAATATTAAGAATTGGCACATGAATCCTTAGACTAAATTTGTTAAAATTCTCCTTGGAAAAACTTAAGAATTCCACAATTGAATTCATTATTTACTTCCACATTTCAATCCGAGCCCGAGGTTAGTATACGAACATTCGGAGCGTTCTAAGCACTGGGTTACCACGTCGCAAAGAAAAAGCAATCTAATAATAACATAAGAAAAAATTACATTATACCCACAGGCAAACATGAAATGAACTAAAGCACATAATGCGTTCAGGTTACGATTAAGGGAAGAAACAAAATTGGACTTAGGCATGACGGAAGGTTATACGGTTATATTTTCATGTTAGGATAAATAATGCTGACGAGAAAGTACTGGTTCACCAACCTGTAACATATCCGAAGTATCCAATGAGTGCTGCTCTTCTCCTTTTGGCAGAAATAAAGAATTAATTACTTCAACTTGATCATGAAGCGAGCCTTTGACAAATTTGATGTACAAAGACGCGTAGGTTGGGAAAGTAACTCCATCAGGATTCTTTGAACATAAATAATCGCTCAACCAAGCTGCTAATTGATTATCTAGTTTATCAGACCATTGACCCTAGAACAAGTTTTAAATAAGTATCAAATTTGTAAGGTATAATCGTTAAATAAAACTTTGGACACAAGCACAAACCAACTTGCCTGTAGGTCCTTTTTAGAGCATTTTCGAGTAGAATCGGACACCATCGCATCAAAAGATGATTGCACACTCAGCTTTTCATCAGAACTTAGACTAAGTTCATTCTTAGGTTCTTTACTTTCAAGACCACCCATGGTTTACAGCAAAAGTTTATCCTTAGTTGAATAGCTGCAGTCCAAATCGGACCAAAGCATCAGCTGGACCTTAGGTATTGTGTAACCATATGATGTTTGCTCTATTTTCTCAAGCAATATTGACGGCACTCTGGAATATTTCCCCTCTCTTTTCAAATTCCTCCTTTGAGCACCTCTCCTCCCTTCTCATTTACGGAAAAGCATTATTACATCATAAAAGCCAAAATAGTTTTAACTATTTGTTTAGGGTCAAAGACAACCTACAAAATTCTTGGTACGAACAATCGTACTCCCCTCGATAAGATAACACCGAGCGAAAGACGAACAGAAATATTTAAAACTGTTCCAAACAACAACGCTATTCCGCATTCATTTTGTTCCAAATGCGAAGCGCAATATTATAAAAATATTGTACTCCATGCTTACAGAAACACGAGGAATTAGAATAAAAACCGAGAGTGTTTCATAGCATTGTAACAAAGGTGCATACTTATCATCGATTTCAAACCTTGGACATAACGTACGCATTCGTGTATTGACTCAAAATCAAGAGATGACTCGTAAGAAAGCAAATTTATCTGCAGATCAAGACACGAACAGCAGAAAATGGGAGCATGAGGAGGACCTTAGTGTAAATGAAAACATAGTGGAGTTCGTTAACTCAACCAAAAAGAAGATAAAAAAGAAGGAAATAGATCATGCACACATTGGTGAGAACTTGAAAACTGATGATAATGTGCCAGAAAAGAAAGTAAGGTTCAATGTTGAAGAAGAAGAGTTGCCATGTAGAAGTAGTAATGATGATGGGAAGGAGGTGCCAAATACTAAAAAGAAAGTTCGGAAGCCCAGATGGAGTGAAGAGCGGAAAGATGATGAAAGGAAACGGAGATCAGAAGAAGGCTCTACAAAACAGGTAGAAGCACATCAACCTAAAAAGAAAAAGAAGTCTAAGAAAAAATTCAAACCGGTTATAGTCGATGCTACATCTGGCATATCTACATCAGCTCTTCAATATCTTCAACATTGGCAGTATGATCGAGGCAGTTGGAAATTTTCCAAGGGAAAGCAGACATGGCTGCTTAAACACGTATTTGATCTGAAAAAGGTAATATATAGTTAATACGCCCTTTAGGCAAGATGTTAATTTTCGTACCACTCCTCCATCCCAGTATTTTCTGAAACAAGTTGACTCCAAATATAATTGGGTTGCTTCTTCATTCAGTTTAATCTTTTGGGTTGTAGAAAAGTTATTTTAATATCAATATAATATGTAATGAATGTCAAGTATTTTTTAAATTGCTATTGCCAATAAGAATCCCTACTGCAGTGTATTTTAACGTTGTGGTGAGAGTGCAAAAATTGCTTAATTTTCCAAGTGACATGGATCACTAAATACTACTGTAGAATCGTACTATACATTCAAAAGAATCTTATTTACAGGCTAACTAATGCGAAAAAAATCTGTCTCCAGTTCAATTGAAACAGTTTTCAATATTTTTGTGACTTGATATAATGTTGAATACAACTTTGTAGAACATCATTGTAAAAATCGATGATCACCAAGTACCACAACTGTAATATTTTCAAAATCATTCACGATTATTATTCATTGCCTTGTGATAAAAATGGCCGTGCACTGATTAATAATTTTGAAAATGACATAGTTGTACTATTTTGTATATTGTCAGAGACAAACGCATAACCTCATTCTTGTGTTAGATCAATATTGCGTAGATGAATCAGACAATCTTTTTACATACATCTTTAATGTAATTAATTATGATAATAATATAATTATTATCAAAATTGACATAGTGAATTAGAAAGGGCGTTTGTTTACAAATAATTTGAAAAGTCCGTAATTTAAAAAAGCGTCAGCTTTGCACCTAATGTCTTAATTTTAAATTAAAATACACTGAAAACTATGAGTCCAGTGTGTTAATTATAGTGAAATATGATAGTTTGTCTTGTATTCAATTCAGCTTTATAAAAGCACTGGGTATGTTTTTCTTGGCATATGAATTTGGCAGAGTAAAAAGGATAAAATAAAAATATTTGGAGGAATCATACCTTTATGTCCAGACACCACTATGCTATTAATAGCTTTTGTGAAGCTCGTTGGGAATATGTCAAAATAGGCATCATTCTCTGCATCTCAGTAAAATTTCAATGATAATCTCTCACCTAAAATGCAAATAATTGTATATGAAACTGTATAGAAACTTTTCAAGTAGTTATGGAATTAGAATATCTTGTCCAAGTTTTCTGCCTACTTGCATGTTTATATTGTCAAATTATATGCTTGTCAACAATTAACAGTATCCAGTATATTCTAAACATATCAAAAATAGCCTATTCCTTTAGAAATTTTTCAAGCTCAATATTTAAGGTTTGTAAACATACACTTCCATAACTGCTTTCATTTCAATTAGTATATTAAGCTCTTGATTTTTCTGAAATTCCTCATTTTGCTTATCTATAAAAATATTGTTAGATTCACTAAGTTTAGTGGGAAAATTGCCAGTGAAAACTGACCATGTGACAGGATAGGAGAAAGAATTTTCAGCAGGAACCCTATCAAATACGATATTGTGAAACCGGGAAATTTATTATGCACCCAAATTACATCAGTAGATTTGACCAGTTGGATAAAATAAAAGTGATAGACACACTCACTGACAGGTCCAAGTATTCCTCCTCCCGTGAACGATTCAAAGTTATAACAAATTCAAACTAAATGATTTAGACATAAACCCATTATTGCATTGTGTGTATAGGAATGTATGTTTACATGTGTTTGCAAATATAAAGAAATTTCTATTCATTTGGATATATGAACTAATATTCATGCACAAATAGCCAGTATCCTAATACCACCTGCCATACCCCCACTTGATGGTTTAGGGAGTATTAAGTAGGTAGATATGTGTCCTTGCAAGTAGCTTATGATTGTATGTTTGGTCCTCAGTACAATTTGAATATTTTCTCATTGATTGAATAGGTGCCAGCCTCATTGTTTCCAATTTTATTGGAATACATTTCCACTTGCAAAGGAGGAGCTCGCACAAAGACATATGAAGCTGCAGGAAAAATAATAAAGAGGCTGGAGGAAAAAGCTTCCACTGAAGAAGTTGAGAATGATGAGGAAAAGGAGATTTTGGAGTGTTTGGAAGAAGGGGACAGTGAAGAGGACAAGAAGGAAATACATCAACGAGCCAGGTCCATCATGCAACAACTCTGATTGAACCCAGCTTGAATTACTGACAAGTTATTTTTGTACAAAACTGTTTTTAATGAATACATTGTATATATACAAGCAAAATCATAAGCTTTATTACTGATGAAAAGATGTGTGATTCAGCATACCACCCCACATCCGCTACATTGAGATGCATTCACTAGAGGCAGTAGCACTTCCTGTAATTCACAGAGACTTAAGTGAATTTGGATATGCTTTCATTAACAAGGTGGCAAATATGTACGCAAACTTTGGATAGGGAGAAAATTCAAGGGAAAAGGACAATTTGGTTATTCCAGTTCTGTTTGGGTTTTATTCCAGCCTCGATCTCTAGTGGCCCAAAACAAGCACTAAAATGCACCACTGCTCTATAGCTGTTTAAAAATGGGAATTAAGTCTCTGGGAACATATAAATACCCCATTGCTCACCTAAATCCCAACAGAAGTGAAACCAAGAAAAACAATATCTGAATGGAACCATATTTTTCCTTGTCTTTTGTCTCAATTTAAAATAATAAACATGTTTGGTCATAACACAGTAGAAATTATTTAAAATTGATTGAAATGACATGGTACACACAATTAATTTCCATTAGTATTTTTTATTTTCGCAACTTAGTTTCCCTAAATACCTGAATTGTAGTTAAACCACTGTCATCAAAACAAAAGCCACAACATTTGACCAAGGGATATTGTTATTAATTGAGCTCCAATTTAAAAAATATAGAAAACGTACATAAATAGTACCACTGAATAGTGCTACTGATACTTTATTAGATGTTCATTGAAGTCAAAATCATGCATGTCAAAACATTTTTAAAGGAATTCATAAGAAAATTAATCGCTTTAATTACTACATATTTTCAAATACTGACAAATCTTGAGAGGGAGTTTTGTAAAACAACCTTGTATAGAAAAATATTAAGAACTAAAAAATGTTGAAACTAAAGAGAATCATTAGTACTTACTTCATTGACTAGATGTGGTATTTTTAGAGAGATCTGTGAGAGCGTGAAAATGAGATCACACACATAAAAGCTGCAGTCACTTCACATGCCATAATTGCCAGCTGCAAGGATGCAAGGACCACCTGATTTTGGAATATATTGAATCATTAACTTTCAATTTAAAGGACGAGCAAACATGATACAGTTTCATTTTTATTTCTTTCTAAATGCAAAAGAATAAATGATCACAGACATCCCTGTCCTGACTAGCAGCGCCCATCACGACTCTCATTCACTAGCTTCACTTGTTTAGTATGATGAATCCAAAGGTTCTGGGTAAGTTTTCTATCCTTCCAGTTAACTCTGTCAAATGTCTTCACAAATTCCATGAAGCATATAATTACATCCTTATCACACTCTATTCCTTAAACTGATGACTTCATTGCTACTATGGATCACTTTTACCAATCATCTTTGTACATCCAAACTGATCTTTGCTAGGTTTGAAATCAAATTTGTAGCACTATAGTCCTCACATTACTTCTTTTCCCTATTTTAAAATGGGAATTAATATTGACCTAACCATGTTTTTCACCAAAAACTTTCCACACATATATATATATATATATACTTTGTGGAAATTCTTTATAATGCACACAGAATGAATCAAAAAGACTGTATTTCCACAGGAAAGAATTTATTAGTGTCAACTAGTTTTGCCACATTGCAGCATCATCTGGACTGATGTTATAAGAAATTCACACTATATATATATATATATATTTGTATGTATATGTATTTATGTGGGTCGCGGTGGTCCAGTGAGTAGAGCGTTGGACTACTGACCGGAGGGTCCCGGATTCGATTCCCGGGCGAGGCACTCTGGGCACCTGCAGCTCCACCCAAGCTAGTTGATTTTTCGGGTACCAGATCTTCCCGGGAAACCATAACCGGCACAGGGAAAGGAACTGGCCCCCCTACCCTGATGTGTGAATATTCACACGCCGTCAGGCTTGGTACATGGGTGAGCTCTACCATCACCTACTAAACCAACCTTCGGGTTGATTACTGTGTTTGTTGTAAATATATATATCGTCGACCACTATCTCCAACCTTTAGTTCACTCATTACCCTCCTATGTCAAAGATACCTACCACTTCCTCAATCTGCTCCACTCAATTTCCCTCCCTTCTGACACCAAGATCATTATGGCCACAATTGACGTCACATCCCTATACACCATTTCTCACGAAGAAGGCCTCACTTCCCTACGCCACTTCCTCTCCAAACGCCCTATCCCTCAAACTCACCGATTTTCTGATTGACCTTTCTAACTTCATCCTCACCCATAACTCTTTTTCTTTTAATGACAATTTTTACCTCCAAATCAAAGGGTGTACCATGGAAAGTAGATTCAGCCCGTCATATGCTAACCTCCACCTCGGTGTCCTGGAAGAGAAGTTCCTTTCCAGTTACCCTCTAAAACCCCTTCAGTGGCTTCATCATATCGATGACATTTTTCTACTCTGGCCACACAACATAGACTCCCTCAATTCCTTCATCTCCCAACTCAATGATTCCTCATCTCTTACTTTCACTTCCAACATCTCATCCTCACAGATCACCTTCCTGGATGTTAATATTTCCCTAACTAATAACAAATTTCTGACCATGGTACATACGAAACCTACAAACAAACAACAATACCTCCATTTTAACAGCTACCACCCCTACCACACCAAACGCTCCCTCCCTTACTCCCTCTCTATCCGCAGGCACCATATTTGCAACCATCCCGAATCCCTCAACAAATACCTCAACAACCTTCACTACTCCCTCCTCCAATGGGGATACCCAGATTCTCTCCTTCACAAAAAAATCCTAAAACATTCTTAGACCCCCAATCCTCCCTCAACCACAGACTCCCATCCTCTCTCAATATGCACCACCTACTTCCCTAGCATCCAGTCCCTCAAATTCATCCTCAAAGACCTGTACCCCATCCTCAAAAATCACAACGTTTCGTCCAACCTTCTTCCCAAATGCCCCTCGGTTACCTTCAAATGGCCCGCCAACTTATCAGATCTCCTTAAATACACCAAGCCTCTTTCCAAATCCCCTCCCACCCTCAGAATCACACCCATTCCCTGCTTGTGAGCAAGATGCAAAACTTCTCCTATTTTCACCACTCCACCCCTATCCATCCCACCTTTTAACTCTCTCCCACCCTTCCCCCACTCCTCATGCACATCTCAGAATGTAATCTATCTTCTGACTTGCAAACTCTGCCCGGCATTTTATATAGGCCAGTGCTCTACACCCCTGAACCTCAGGATAAACAATCATCGTGCCTTATGTAATCCCTCTTCCCCATCTGCGGGTCTTCCCATCCCAAAACATGCCTCCCACCACAACACCCCCTTCAATCACCGTTACAATGTGTCTGTTCTAGCATCCCTTCCCCCATACGATAACCCTATAAAATTAAAAATAATGGAGATGGGATTCATATGGCTGTATAAAGCCTATCAACATCCGGGTCTCAATTTCATTCATTAGTTTGGGGGGGGGGGGGGGGGGCTGAAGTGGATAGGTGTAGATTTGATTCATGCAAGATAGTGGAACAATTTATTCATCCGCATATATTTTGTCATCCTTGGCCTGGGTTTTGACTTGTCGAGCCCTGATGATGACTTTGTGAGTTGACACCTAGGTCATGGGTGTTATGGTATCTGTGGATGAATTATTAGTTTTCTGTGTCGCTTGGAAATATTTCCACATCCTCCCGCTCATCTCTGTTCCCTCTCCGTCCCCCTCTGGCCTCCCTTTCCCTCTCCACAACCCCTTCTTCCACCCCTCTCCCTTTTCCCCCTCCACAATCCCCTCCTTCACCCCTCCCCCACCACCTATTTTCCCTCCTCCCTCGTCCCCTTCTCTCTCTGTCCCACATGCCCATATACCTCAGTCTTCACTAATCTTCCGAAGAAGACAGAGTTCAAGTCCGTCAATTTTATCAAGATTTTACATGTGAGTGTTCCTTTTATGTGTTCTCATGTTGTGTGTTGCTGTCTTAAGTTTTTTATTCAACACTTCCGTATATATATATATATATACTTGAATTTCTTATAACATCAGTCCAGATGATCCTACAGTGTAGCAAAATAGTTGACAGTAATACATCCTTTCCTGTGGAAATACAAAGCTGCATTTCCCCTAAGCATTTGGCTTTAACTATCTCTAAAAAAATCTGACATTCTTGTTCAGTTCTGCAGGGATGTTGTCTACACCTACCACCTTGTTTGATTTCATTCCCTTTTGTGCCTTTCCTATTTTGCAGTCAGGAAATCCTGATCCTAAGCTAACCTTATTGACATCATATTCCCTTACAATATCCAAACTCCTCTACATATTCATTCCATCTCATCAGAACCTCTCTTTCAATTAAAATTTTACCTGTTTTTTCCCTAATAGTGTAAATGGAAATTCTTTGCCTACATCCTACTGATACTTCCTGTATGGTGTCCCTAATTCACCCTATCTCAGTACACACTAAATATTCTCACACTGCTCTTTCAACCATGTTTCCTTTGCCCCACTAGCTTCTCACCTCAGTTCATGGTTTAACTCTTTGTAATTTCTTCTATCGGATTCAGTTTTCACATTCTTCTATTTTTCTTCTCCTATCCATCTTCCTCATCATATCTCCTGCAACCCATGGCTTCCAGTTCCTATTGCTTCTAACACTTTCATTTATTCCTTGATGGGTATATTCCCATTGTTTTTAACTATACCAATGCCAATATTGTATGTAATAATTATATTAACCAACTACTGGTACTCCTTCCCTCACGAATGATGAGGTCTCAGGCGTGATGTGGTGGAAGCGTAACATATTAAAACCACAGGTATTGCAATTTTCCACTAGATATTTTATTTCGACACTACCGGTTTCGATGTTTTCACATCATCATCAGGTGTACACACCTGATGATGATGTGAAAACATCGAAACCGGTAGTGTCGAAATAAAATATCTAGTGGAAAATTGCAATACCTGTGGTTTTAACTCCTTCCCTCACTCATTCTCTAAAATTGAGCATTACACTTCATTTATTTCTTAGGTAATCTACCAATTAAGGTAGATTTTTGGATGGACACAACTATTAAATAAATATTTTGTAATTCAAAACAAAACCCAATCCAGAAACCTAGTCTACATCAGGTCCCTCTTCATCTCTCTGTACTTCTTTCCACCCTTCATCCCGTCCAACATCCCTATCCTGTTCTTGCCCTTTCTTCGTTTGCCTAACATTCTCCCCTCTATTACCCTCTTTAACATCCCACTATCGCTCAATATGCCTTTCATCCATCTTTCAATCTACATCTATCCTCCTGCTTCAGTGACCACGTTTCCGCGCCGTACATAGCTACGCTCCATATCAGAGTTTTTACGAGTCTTGTCTAAACATCCCTACTCAACGTCCCCGTCATCAACTCCCTTCTCCTTGAGAAAGCCTCCTTGCCTAGCGAAATTCTTATCCTTATGTCCCTACTACTTTGGCCGTATTGGTTCAAAATACTTCCGAGATATGTAAACTGTTCTACCTGCTCTATTTTTTCCCCTCCTATTTTAATGTTTAGCTTAGCCCTCTCCTTCCTGGAAAATCGCATAACGTTTTTTTTATTAATATTGATTCTCATCCCATATCTGTCGCACTGAACCTCCAATTCACTCAGCAATGCTTGCAACCCCTTGGCTGACTGAGCAAGTAATGCTTGGTCATCAGCAAACCTAACCGATTTTACCAATTCCCCTCTGACATTCATTCCCACCTCCATTTCTTCCCATGCCTCTTTAATCATTTCCTCCACATATACAATGAACAGCACCGGTGACAATGGGCAACCCTGCCTTACACCTCTTCCTAACACTGCCCATCCAGACTTTCCGTTCCCCACTCGCACCTGAGTAGTCTGAGACATGTACATGTTGCGGATCGGTCTCCTGTCCCTCCAATCCATTCCTATTTTCTGCAATACATGCATTAATTTTTCCCAATTCACTCTATCAAATGCTTTTTTGAAATCTACAAAACAGGCAAATACGTCCTGATTGTACTCTATATCCCTCTCGATTAGTGATCTCATTACTGCAATGGCATCGCACGCACCTCTCCCCTTCCTAAACCCAACTGATCATCCCCTAAGTAATCATTTGCCTTACTCTCTATCCTTTTGTTGATGATGCAGAGAACAACTTTAACTGCGTGGGATATCACGCTTATTGTTCTATAGTCCTCACATGATGTAGTCTTTAACTTTTTTGGAATAGGAACTAAATGATTTCACAAAATTTTCCGGCCAGATTCCTTCCTCATAGATACTACGAATCAGTCCATAAAGGGCCTTCTTCCCACATTTTCCTAAACATTTCAACAATTCCACAGGAATGTTGTCTACCCCCACAGCCTTATTTGCTTTCATCTTCTTTAATGCCCTTTCTATTTCATCGTCGAGTACGCCTGGACCTAAGCTATCTTTACCTACGTTATGTTCTTTTTCTATGTCTAACCTTGTCAGCTTAAGTGCTCTACCATACAGTGTTTCTATACATTCCTTCCATCTCTCTTGGATTTTATCTGGTTCAATTATTATCTTACCCCACTTATCTTTAGCTGTTAGCACAGATCTTGCCTTCTTACTTACCGATAATAACTTAACCTTGCTGTATAGCACACCAATATCACCCTTCCTCTGCAAACTTTCCACATCCTTGCATTGCTTTTTCCACCATTCTTCTTTTGCTTTATTTGTGGCCCTTCTCAACTTATTGTTTAACTCTTTGTACTTCATTTTGCCTAACTCTGTGTTTACATTCTTCCATCTTCTTCTCTCCTCCATCTTTGAAATCATCTCATCCGTTACTCATGGTTTCCTTATCCTTTTCCCGTTAACGGTTCCTATAGTGTCTTCTGCGGCTTTCAATATCACTTTCTTGATACATTCCCATTTTTCTTCGATAGTACTCAGCTGTTTACCGTCATCCATGATTTCCTCTACAGCCTGATGATACTCCTTCCTTGTTAATCCATTTAATGCTTCTACGTTCCATTTCCTAACCCGCCACCCCTGCCTTATCTTTTTGAAACGGATGCTACATTTAATTACAACTAAATTGTGGTCAAAGTCCGCATCCACTCCAGGGAAACTGTGTGAATTTATCACACTGTTACTAAACCTGTGCCTAACCATAATATAATCTAACTGATACCTTTCTGAGTCACCTGGCATTTTCCATGTATACCTACGCCTTTTGTGGTGTCTAAACCATGTGTTGGTGATGATTAACCCCTGTCTCCTGCAGAATTCAATTGCTTTCTCCCCACGTTCATTTCTCTTGCCTAAACCATAGCCCCCCCCCCCCCTCATCACCATATCTTCCTTCGCCTACTGTCGCATTCCAATCCCCCATCACTATCAAACATTTATCTGCAGGAACACACGCGATTATATCCTCTAAGTCATCGTACACCCTATCGACTTCTTCCTCCTTGTGGTTGCGTGGTGGCATGTATACCTGAACAATGACCAAGTTTGTTGCCTCTGCTTTAAACTCTACGAGTAAGATTCTATCAGTTGCTTGCTCTATGTTGACTATGCTTCTTCCTACCCCTTTATTTAATATTACGGCAATCCCTCGTTGGCTGTCGTCCGCGCCACTGTATATCACTCAATAATTGTCACTCCAGTAATCCCTGCTATCCTTCCATCTCACCTCACAGAGACCTAAAACATCTATATTACCTCTTTCCATCTCTCGCTTAATATTTTCCCATTTGCATGTCCTCAACATTGTCCCGATGTTCCATGTTCCTATTTTATCTACTTTCGTCTTCTTCTGCATCTTCTGTCCTGCTGTTGTTATTTCTCCCCTGCAAGGGTTTCGTGGGATGACGATTACACATCATGAGCACTAAATTTTTTTCTGAATCCAAATCTGTTTCTGGGAAACTGACAGTTATAATGAAGATATTTTTCTTGGAAATTCTACAGCTCTTTCCCCTTGCTAATACCTTTCTTGTAATCATGCTCTCCTATCTCACTCCTGTTCCATATACATTCCCCATTATTTTGTCCAATTGATCATACACATATCCACTTCTTTCTCCCTATGACTCCTTGTCAGCATATATATCTGAATCACCACTAGATTGACTGGATTTGCACCATTATATTGATAATATTCTGTCATTCACCTATTTCCCAGTTCCCTTTCATTACTATGGCTTCCTCACATTGACTATCCATCCCTATTCTATATATTACTGTAACTATCACTCCAATAATCCCTGCTGTCATTGACTCAACTAGCAGAGAGCTAAAATGTGCGCATTTCCTTTCTCTATTTCGTTTAATATTTTCCAACTTCCCAGGTCTCAGCATTTATTTAACATTCCAAGTCCTTTTCACAGTGGCATTCTTCTTCCCTCTCCGTTATGCAAGAATATCATGTGATGATGGCCACTGTGCACAACTCTTGGCCTTGAATCACATTGTTGCCAGGACTCATTTTTACATTAGGTTCCATCATCATTTCTTGAACTATAGCCCTTAGATGGATTCCAATTGCCTTCCTCATGAGTTTTTAATGAGACTCTAAAACTAGAATGGGTGCCCCATTAGTGTCAGATACCTTTGCATTTACCTCACTGTGAGAACTGCCTTTCATCTGGCCTCTTACCCTTCGACCTACCTGGTATGGTTGACCCTACTTGGAGCAATCTACACTGCTCTCATCACCACATCTCTATGGGTCATAAGAACATGCAAGCAATTACGTCAATGAGGACAGATGTGGTAGCCCAGTGGATTGAGAACTGGTCTACTGACCGGAGTGCCCAGGCTGATCACAGCTGATGCCTCAAGGCACCCAAGCTGTGATTTATCAGGTAAAAATCTTCTGGGGAACTGATAACCTCACAAGGAAGGGAATTCCTCCTTTTCTCTTGATGCATGAATTTCACATGCTATGGGTATCTATCATGTCGCCTTTATCAGGTGGAGTGGAGTGATGCCCATGCCCTGTTCTCTGGGAGGGGTCAAAGGTGCAGCAGGGAAGAGGGTTGCAGAGTGGAGAAGAAGTGATTGAAGAGAGGGGAGATAAGAGTTGCAACCATCCCTCTAATACTGTTTCTGAACTGGTCTTTTAACGTGCTTATTGTACACTTGTGTTGTTTGTATTGTCTTGGCAAGGTCAATTCTATTTTATATACGCAATGATCAATAATTATTATCATTATCCAAGGGCATTGCTGCATGAGCATTGAAGGCTCAACTCTGGCTCTAATGTCTAGAAATTAAGATTGTAGATAAGGATGCAAATTTCTAAAACTTAACTTGATTCTGTATGTAAAGATACTTTGACCACCAAGTTTGAATTAATATAGTTCAAGTAAGTCATAAAATGCATCTTCGCTGATCATTGACTAACAATAAATGCTAAATGGCACAGCATACTACAAGTGGTGACATATCCAAAAGAATGGGGGAGCAGCATCCTCCCTTGATCTCACACTGGTGGTTTTCGGGATTAATATTAATTGTCTGCCATGCTATGACACCTTTGTCAAAATAATAATGCAAAAACTAAAATTTTATTGTTCTATACTGGGCATTATCTCAGCCTCAGTATGCTGGTGTCTAATTTCCTTTTAGTTGTTTACTTTAAACCAAAAGTTTGCAACTCAAAACATGTTAAATGCATGTTTACGCAAGACCGATATTGAATTCAGTATTTTTTTGCTCCATCCTGATTTCCGAATGTATAGAAAAATGGTGGATACAGTGGCTGGTCTCTTAACATAACTCAATACAAGGATGGTGAGCGCATTTTCTTGAAAATATGTAAAAAGACAAATATCCTTCCCCCTGGAAATTTCTATGACTTAAAAGACTATTTTGTTTAACCAGATTTGTATGAATCTCCATGTTGTTAACTATGGCCTGCTTTATGTCAAAACTTTGACCTTAGAAACCAATGAAGATTATTATTATAAGCAAAGTACGTGCAAGTGATTAATTGATGACCATGCACTAGAATAAAGCTTAAAATGGGGTGTTCACGTCTTGCACAAATTTCAACAGATGATTAGTGCGGTGTTAAATATAATAAAATGTGTGCCATTATCTGGAAAGAATCAATAGCATGCTGAGCACTAACACTGTAAATTAAAATATTTCTATTTCACAATCATCTTTTCATAACTATTCCAACGAAATGGACACTCATGCATTTATTTCCTTGGCGTATATCACGGCTTACCTCCAGGCGAAGAACATAAGTTTGCCAAAGCAAGATATGAAGTACTCCTAGGAGAGACGGTATAAGAAGACCGAGAGACGCTAAAAGGGGACCGTTCCTTTCCGTCAAATTGCCGTTGCGGCCGAGAGTAATCCTCAGCGCTTCCACCATAAACAACAGAAGAAGAACTGTAATATCAGTCGCAAGTGCACTTTCTGGATAAGGCAAGTTGGCCACCTTAAAAGCCACTAGGCCTAGCTCACAGAGGGCCAGCATCCCAAAGTAAAAGGAGTTCAGATATAAAAGAACTTCAAACATTAACGATGACTGCATTGCATACATAAGTCATTAGTTCAAATCAACATCAACTCCAAACTTCTACTACCTGTAAAAGATAAGTGTATTACTACTTGGGTTTTCAAAATGAAAGGTAAACGCAATTACAAGCCAAAGGTTGTAACTTTATTTACAAAAATACATAGCGTAAGGATCACACATGAATATTATATATATCCATGCTTTTATCATGATAAAACAAGCAAGCACGTACATTGTTGTATTTCATTATTTCAGGTCACGTGGTATTTAGATATTAATTTAGAGGTGCAAGATATTAACAAATACAGCCAAAAATTGAAGCACGGAAAATTGAGATTAAATGGACCCATTCACTCATATAAAGAGCAATGACCACTTACTTGCAAAGAAAACTTCCCGAATTCACCGGCCTCCACGCTTATTTGTTTTGTATTCCATTCCCGTGAGTTACTGCGCTTCTGTGGATACATTTGTTAACTAATTTTCCTGAGAAGAGGCGGGATCACTGAAGGTGTTTGTTCGGAGAGTAAACAGAATAATCATAATAAAGAATCGAAGGTAAGAAATTATTCGTAGAATACAATTTCGGAGAAATAACCAGCATATTTATTTAAAGTAATCCACTGAATAAATTAATGAGCGCCTGCAAAATTATGTAGTTTTTAAAGGTCTCTGCACCTGGGACGATATGATGACCACTGGCCTGAAGGAAGGCATCGCCGTAATCGAGGACCAACCAGTTGGCGTCTCTTTAAAGAAGCCTTAACGAGTTGATCTTCATCCTTACAGGTATTAAGCACTTCGTCTCCAACGTAATACGCTTCGGAAGATTCCGAGTTATCTGAATGATTATTTCTAGCTCTTGGTTTGCTCGTGTCCTTCCTGTAAACAAAACCTCCATTTAATGGGGGAGGAGGAGTAGGGCATCTTACCGGTAAACAAACGGGGGGGCGTGGTGCCTTGTTGATCGGTTGTTGTGCATGAGGATTGTCGTTATTATGAGGCCATTTGTGTGGTGGGTAATATCGCGGTGCGTATTCCAGGCCTGGCCACCTTGAGTTGCGGCTTGACCATGTCCAAGATCCATCCCCAGAACAGTGGAGAGACTGTGGTCCTATCAAAGCATAACCATATTCACAATCATATTCTGCCACATCTCCAAACTTAAATTCTTCTTCAGCATACTCAGGGTTTGAGGGTTGATTAGGATTTATATCTTTACTTGTGTTTGCAAAAGTATTAGGGATATCAATCTCTTCATGCCCCAGTCCTCCACTAACCCTCTGCCATTTAAGTCCTTCTCCTTTATTCCATCGTTTCCTTTCCATCAACTCCCACTCTCCTTGATGTATATCAGGTGGCGAACCACATTTGACTGGGCTGCATGATGGCACCAATACTATTTCTCCTTCTTCAAGACTATTTTCTCTGTGGGAGATTGTGTCATTTATGTCTGATGCTGCATAATTGGTTCTTTTCCTCCAAAGTCCATTGAGGCTGCAAACAATGTGATTAGCACCATTTAACTCAAAACCAAAGTCGCATGAAATATCTAATTTAGTCCCATAAGTAAACAGGAATTGTTTCTGGTTACTGTAATTGTTTTCTTGTCCATTTAGAAGATTATGGGCTTCACTGTAACTTGTCCATTCATTATTCAGCTTTCCTATTCCCAAAGGTCCTAGGCATTTTGTTTTGATTTCACTGCTTACAGTGTCTTCATTTGAGGCAACCAAGTCTTCTGTATCTAAATCTGTCTCTTTGTTATCCTGTTTAATGGAAGAATCATTGACATTTCCTGTCAGAAATGTTTCATTAGTAATTGAAGGAGGAGTTGCTTCTATATACGATGAGCCACCATCATTGTTGCTGTACTGATTATGAAACTGGCCATTACCATCTGTTTCATTTACTTCTTTGAATTCATTAGCTTTCTTTCTTCCTTTACACTTGATTGGCAAAGTGCTGTCTATAACTTTGTTGGCTCCAGTTTGTAAGTCTACTTCCAAGGTCTCACAGGAAGCACCTAAATTATGAGAAAGTGATACATCATTTAAGATTACAGAATAATAAATTTTACATTTTTGGGAAATTTTACCCTTGTTTTGACAAATAAATAAAACAGTTTATGGTGTAACTTGGTGGAAAATCTTCATACTGACGTTTTTATAAATCAACCCTGATGATGTTGTGATATAACGAAACCTGGGTCGTGAAAATTAAAACGTTTATGTGGAAAAGTAAAGTGGTTTGATTTATAAATACGTCCTTGTTTTGACCATTTGAGTGGGGTATAAAACAGGAGTAACATAACTTCTCCAACATATCATTTTTTTAAATCAAATTTTACATAATTGATAAATGAAGAATCAATGACTGACCCTCTTACATATGTTGAATTTATTTACTTGCTAAATTTATTTAGGTAAAAATTGACTAAATACACAGTGGTGAAACACTTGCAGTGTAGCTAAGGGCATTTAAATTCAAAGGTGCCAAAACTCCTTCATGGATTTAGTTTCACAAAGGGAGAAATATTGGAATGTGACTTAATCATTATTTCATTTCAATTTTCCTTCATACCTCACCCTACAGCTACAATAACCCTTTGGGAGATAAAAGAATGAAAGTTCTAATGCACTTCAGGACAACCTAAGGCACTACTTGGGGTGTGGGAGGAAGGTGGAAGAGAGTCGCCTGGTCAGATGTGGGAAGGTGTAGGGGTGGGTGGATCCAACCAAAGTGGCAAGAGGAAATATAAGTGATCAATGCAAAGGTAGGACAGTTTTTTGAAGGGTTAAGATCAGCAAAGCTCAAGGAAATGGAGAGCCTAGCTAAGAATTTGGTTCATTCTGAAAAGAAGATGTGGTGTAGAGAGAGATGTTGTGTTTATAAGGGAGTGTGGCAAATGTATATTATATTAAAATGTGAGGCATTTGTTGATAAAGTTAATATATTGGTTATCAATGAAATTACTGATAAAAGATGATAGAATGCTAATGCATGAAGGGGGTAGGTGCAGGTGGAGAGGCAGACCTGACAGTGAGTATCAGGCATACAGATGAATATTTGTGTTGTCTTGGAGTGCATGTATGTGTGAAATAATAAATGGCCATTTCCATATAATATGTTAAAACCATGGTTCATAGGTAATAAAACTATTATTCCCCAGTACTCACAACTTCTGGATTAGCATTAATTAGTTAATGCACATAACATGATAGAAGTAGAAGAATTTAGCTTGCTCGAAAAATTAAAGAAATTAAACAGTCAATAGACATTATGTTGGAAATCACATAAATTCTAATATGTGGGAAATAATAAGCATGGTAATTAAAAAGGAAAGTATCTTCATTCCCATGGACCTGAATAGTTTGGAATTATCAATATATGTGTAACCTGAATTGCAGGTAGTGAGAAAAACACATAAGGATGAAGTCATTGTAGTTGTTATTTTATAGAATATTTTTGCATAAACCATAGATGGTGTTCTATCCTTATTTTATGTAAATCTAATGGAATATTTCTTTTTTAAAACTTCAAACTATGCTTTAAAACATCCCCCCACCCATCTTGTTTTATTTAAACATTGATTTTACACTTTCTATTGGTCCCTTCTGAAACAAAAAAAATGGTTTCACTGTACTTGGCCTTGCTCCCCCTACTTGATATCCATACTTACTAACAATTGAGCTATTATTATTTATTTATGAGCTTACTAACGTTTGCAGGAAGGTTGCTTGCCATCCCATGTACCATTGCTGAGACACCATCTCATTTCATGTCCTTTGCTAATTGTAAATCCAGTATGGCAGATGTATTTTATAATTAGTCCTCCATTTGTTTCATCTTCAATGGAATTATTTTTGTTCTCCAGTAAAACAACTTTACCATTCTTTGGTGGAGGGGGTGTGGTACACTTTTGGCACAGATTTGATGATTCAACCTGTTTTGGTATTCGGAGAAATAATTTTGCATTTTATAGCAGAGAATGCCATTTCATAGTTTATAAGCTGTTGAAGAAAATTTTGTTCACAGGAAATACAATTGTTATTCCCCAGTTATCATATCTTCTTGATTGATGTCAATTAGTTATAAACATAATAATATAATAGAGTCATTTAAACCAACACAATCAATGATATAGAAATTCTCTCTGTTAAAATTTGGAATAAGATTTTGTTATACACAAGCCCTTTCCACATTTTAAGGGATTATAGTAACTTACAATAAATTATGGCTTGCTTACGTAGACATTTTCTCAAATAAAATTAGTAAATTATTATACCAAATAAATGTTCAAAAAATCTTTATTACTTGTACTTTTGAAAGCTTCTTATTTTCACCCTGCAGTGCACTGCTAAGCGCCAGCCACTGACTTCAGTAAAACACAATCCCAAGAACACAAAGTGCTGTTAATGCTTTCATTTTTTCAAGTGAAGCCAAAATGAAAATATGTGCATAATTACATACATAAATATCCCAAATCGAACATAATAGAATGAATGAACTTTGTTACTTCTTCATCATCACAGAAGAAGGTGACTGGCACTTATAACAATGATAGAACAGACCCATGTGGGACAAAGTGAAGATGGAAAACACTAGATTGCTATGCTTGTTGCCAAGGGTTGACCTTCAGGCTTTCCCATGTGTACTCTTTCAGCCAAACGTATCTGCTACAAAATTTGCCCATTAATGGGAGGTAGAGTTTTATGATCTTGTGCAATGGATACTCCCCTCTTACATTATGAATTAGTAGAATAGTTGGACCCTTTCAGGTGTATACCCTTCCTTCCCTTTCTGTAATAGGTACTCTCCTCTTATCTACATATGTCATTTTCTTTGTGCCATTATATCGGCCTGTAATTTTTCCATAATAATAACCTTAAAATAATCTATATTGGACATATATTGGAAAACTGCTTGTTAATAATTGTTAATCAGCCACTTGTAAATTTATCCCAGCATAAATAGTGAACAAAATGAAGATTCTTTTTATTAACTTCTACTGTTGTATTAGATTATCCTGTTGTAAAAAGCAGGTAATGATTACAAGATGCTAGTTTTAATTTAGCATAAAGTATTTATTTCTACAAACAAAATGATCAAGTGCATACATGTGAGCACAAAGTCAGATCAGTGAGGTTTTTAGGGGGAGGTGAATATACAAGTTATGCTACCTAAATGACCACCCAACATGGATGGGTAAAACCTTTTCTCAAAGACCCTTTGGGAGGAGTGGCTGTGTGAGTGGTTAGGTACATTTTGTTTGTAGGTTTATTTTATTATTATTGTTTGCATACAAATATTATTAAAATATAAAACAAATAAAGAAATAATCAAGGTTCATCATACTTCAGGTCAAAGCAAATAAATCCTCTTTGGGTAATCAAAGATAGCTACAAGAGTGGAAAACTACCACAGGACAATGAGAAGAGAGTGATGATGGCAGTACCAAAGAAACCAAGAACACACAGATACAAAGAACATGTAGCATTGAGCCTGATGTCTCACAATTTGCTGAAGAATGGCATGAATGACAGAAGAAAGCCTTGTGAAAAACTAATTTGGATTCAGAAAAAACGAATTCAGAAAAACTAAGGAACGAGAGAGGCAAGGACCCTCAAGGTGCAATGAGGCCTTGAGGGTACTTGCCAAAAATATAACACATAAGCGAGCCATTATGTGAACATGTGTAGACTTGGAGAAGGCCTTCAATAATATCAAATAGAACGAGATGTTCAAGATACTAGAAGCACTTGGAATGGAATGCAACAAAAAATAATCCATCATATCTACAAGAATCAGGTTACAACCACGCAGATGAAAAACGGAAGGAAAATAGAAGCCAAACTAAACAAAGAGACAAGGATGCAACCTCTTGCGAGCACTATTCAAAATTTATCTGGAAGAGGCATTAAAAGAAGCGCAAGAGTTGGACATCAAAGGAGTCAAGGTGGATGGCGAAGAATTGAATTGCTCTAGTTTTCAGATGGTATTGAAGTAATTGTAGAAATGTGGGAGGACCAGCAAGCAACTCTGAATACTATGGACCCAGCACTTCAGAAATATGAGAATCAGCAAGAGGAAAACTAAAGTCATTGTGTGGAAGAGAGAAGCCGAAGAAGACAGATAACACAATTCAAGGAGTGAAACTAGAGCAAGGGAATTCTTCAGACAACAGGGCAGCAGTATAACTTGGAATGGAAGAAATTAGGTGGATATCAAGTGAAGAATAGCTCAAGCTAAGAAGGTGTTCATGAAGATGAGGTAACTACTATGTTCAATGAACCTAAGGTAGCAAACAGGGAAGTAGTTCATCAAAATGTTTGTGTGGAGCAGGGAACTCTTTAGAGTTCATAGACATGGAACGTTGGAAAATTGAACCACCTAAGAATAGAGCCCTTGAAGCATGGTCCTCTAGGAAATTGGATGGCCTTGAAGGTTAAAAGGACAAGGTGAGGAACAAGGAAGTAGTATCTAGAAGAGTAGGAGAGTAAAGGACAATATGGCAAACTCTAGGACAAAGAAAAAATAGATGGATTACACACATCTTGAGGCACAATGGGCTAGTTAAAAACAATAGAAGGGAAAAATCACACAAGTAAAACCAAGAGGTGAGCACACAGAACATACTAAGAAGGATATAAAACAGTCAGGCTATCAGGTGATAAGGGAATTAACAGTGAGTAGAGAAGAATGGAGGGCTGCAGTAAAGCAATCTTAAGAAGGAAATACTAATGAATATATTATCATTTTTAATATTGGTATTCTACCATTTCAGGTTTGTTTACGATGGGCACAGACTATGCATTGATACTTTTTTTTGTCTCTCCTAACAAATCACAAACTGGCACCCATCGCTACAGTTAACCCTTCTTCAATTCCACATATTGCTTTCATTCCATCCAACATCCATATCTTTCTTCTACCTCTTCCTCACTTGCCCAACGTTCTCCCCTCTATCACAGTCTTCAACCTACTATAGCAAATCAAAATGTTCTACATCCATCTTTTCTGCCTCCTGTGGATATTTCCTAACAATCCCCTCTCCTCCCCCACCTTACCTAGCACATCCTTGTTTATTTTCCTTCCTGCCAACTTCAATTTTTCCATCCTTCTCCACACCCAAATTTCAAAACCCTCCAATCTACTCCTATTGTCTACCAACTAAACCATCAAGGAAACATAATTACCACAGACATTCTTGTGGGTTTTGGAATCTTTGGTGTATTTTACTGCATTGTCCTACCATTTCAATGTTTCAGTATTAAATTCTAAAAAAATGCATTTTTCCAAAATTGTATGTTTTATGTATATCGTTCACCAAAAGGCGAATCCAACAGGTGCTACATTTATTTTATTAAGAGTGGCATTTTTTAGGAAACTGCCTTATTGTTAACCAATTCCATGTTCTTTTGACACTTCTCATTCCCATTGTATTTGTACCCTTTCTGTGCACTTGCAGCCAAGAAATATCATTTTATAACTGGCTAGTTTTGGAAAGATGAAGACTGAAATATTGTCTTGTGGGTACTTTATATTTGCTGTTAGTTTCTGCAGCATCCTAGTTATGTAACTTACCTCAATATTTCCATGAATTTCAGCTAAGAAATCAGCCCAATCCCAAATTAGAAACCTTCGATCTCCTGACTTGCATAAAGCTGCTCGTTGAAATGCCTCCTCAGGTGTGATTATGTTATTCTCTAGGGTAATCATTGCCATGCGTCCTACAAATGATTCTGTTCCACTGAATCCTCCTCCAATCCAGTCTTGCTCTTGTCCAATCACAATGGTTGATTGCCCTTGGATGAACAAATTTGGGATATCAAGTATTGAGTACAGTTTTCAATGAAAGCACAGATTTTAATCTTACCTAATGAAATCAGTCTTCCATGGGAGAATCAACCCTTGACAAAGCATCACAATGGTTCCAAATTTTAGGTTTTTTATTCAGAGATGTTTTTTCAAATAATTTGTTGATGCTATTACACTGATAAAAATTTTTGCTAAGGACTTAAAAGAAGGTCTTATCAATATTTTTGTGGGAAACAGCAAAAAATACCAAATAAAATATTTTTTAGCATAAAGGGTGTTCCAAACAAGTGAATATCACATAAGTAGTCTTTTTTGTGATAAATAAACACAGGTCCATATTAAATAAGTTTGTAATTTTTCACAGACTTTATTTCACAGGATTTCACGGACTCAGGTGCCTGATGATGCCGCAAGTCAGTGAAATGCATTGTACTGTGAAATAGTCTATGGAAAATTACTAACTCATTTAATATGGAGACATCAAACAATTCCACGAAGTGAAGCCTGAAAGTCTCAAGTATAATACACAGGTCTTTATTTTCCATCCTGTAATTACTTTGTGCTCCTGCTATCAATTCTTCGTTAATACATAATCAACTTCATATGCAGAGGAGCTGAACTAAGCATTTACAGGAATGATCATGAATAGTCTAGTATATTAATGTTAAATGCTTGCTGAGATTTATAAGAGTATGAAGAAACCTTGAATTTACATTTTTGATGGAAATTTGAATAAAAGTTTGGGATTAAGGTTTGGAGGAAAAGATTAACTTTTATGTTTTATAACTGAAAATTTTCACTGGATGGTAATGGCAAAAGAACATAAAAACCAAAATTTGTTCTTAAAAGTGGGAGCTATGTATTTAAATTAAAGAAAGGTCTGATGATGAATGCTTGAAGGTATACTTTACCATATTGGAATAAAAAATCTATAGTAAAAGCAAATAGGAATAAGAACTATTTTATCCTTAAGTTAAAATAGCTTAATCATTAATTCATCATTAAGTGTTCCTCATTCCTGAAAAGGAATGGCTCTCTCGCTCTGTTGGCAGGTTTCTAGGCAAATATTGTGAGAAATACGGTGAGAGAATAGGAGTAGTTCTCTCCCTATCGCCTACTGCATCAGAAATACCAAAATAGAAAGTGTACACTCAATCATAGGCATTCCCTCACTCAAGGCCTCTCCTGGGTGGAACATATAATGTGAATATGTGAACAAGCTAAAAAAAATTAGGATTTATTTAAAGAATATTGGGGAAATGTGACGAAATTACAGATTTAATCTCTTGCATAAATTGGAAGGATGTCTATTTAGCAATGATGTTGGAAATGTATTATTAGCCCCAAGGTAAAAATATGAACATATTTGACAATGGGATATTTTTTTACCCTAATTTTTTATGATTTATTTGGATACCAACCCATTTCTTAATGCTTAAGTTGTACTTATATTTTAAACAATGTGATATCAGAAACCTGTCAGCTCATGTATGAGAGCTTACCGGTCCCGATAGATATAATATGAGATGAGATGTATCCGAGTCCCTTTTCTGAAGAGAGCAATGTCTTCTAGGTAACTTAGTAATAGTATCTAAGAAGTTATGCAGATGTCTCTGTGACATTTCATTGGACTGTTTAGGTGTGTCTGAGACATCTTTGAGAAATATCTATGCTATGTGAGCAAAGCTACTTAAAATATAACAGTTCTTCAAAGATGTTCCCCAAGGAAGAAAATTCCCCTTGTAAGAGGAGAGAAGAGTGCTTTTGGAGTTAAAATTGTGGTTTAAACAACCTCATTAGTTTTTTACATCAGTAGTAATTATCATACGATCAGTGATTGTTAAAATTTCAAATTCCTAGTTCCTTTTTGAGTTTCACCAAGTTGAATGCTCTATATGAAGCAAAAACTAGAATAGCCTCCCAGAGAGAAAGCAACCTGTGCAAGATTATCCAATTTTACTGTTAATTTCATTGATTGTTTTTAATGAGCAAACAGCTATATTTTTGCCAAAGTATACTAATTTTGCCTTAAAAATGTTTACAGAAGTGGTTGACAATTATTTATGAAGATGTATAATGATTAACTAACACTTTCTAGTACAAAGGCTGTTTAAGAAAGAGTGTTAATATATTGTTTTATTTGCATGATTTATTCTGAAAAATGAATTGTATCTTATATTATTGGCTTAATATTTAATTTATATGTGGTACAAGTTTCATTGGATTGAGTCATGTATAATATCAGCAGCAGCCATTGCAAGTTGAAACATATTCAGATCACCTACACCTGTTTCTGATGGTGAAAAGCAATTTTCTCAAAGGCGATTTATTACTTTGCTGAACAGGAAAAGTTACATGGGATTAGTTTTAGACCTAATGGAGGATGAGCAACACATAGATGCAAGTTTCACAGAATCTACTGTGCACAAACACATCTATTGTGCAGTTTTTCTATTACCAATATGTGGATAGCACCCATGTATTGTTCAATATTTCTGATAGTGCTTGCAATGTTATTAAAGGATCTTCTCTTAGAGTGGCTGCAGTAGTGTTAATGTTTACTTCCCTAACAGCCATGATTGGGACTCTAGGCAATCTTTCTTTTAAATTGATTGTCATTCTGCTGAAAAGACTTTAAAATATCATCTAAATGTGGTATAGGGAAGAACATACTCTCTATATGCCTCCCTGTAGCACAACATATGCCTCGTTTGACAGTTTTTTAAGATGTAAGTAAAATTTATAAGCAGTCTTGAATGATCCTCCCTTGTAGCTGCATGTGAATTGCACTTAATACGACTTGCAACAGCTTCCACCACTGCCACTAACATAATGCTTAAGTAAATTCATGAAACTCGTACACGTTAAATGTACAATATAACATAAAATTCAATTTTTTCAGAATAAATTATGCAAATAAAAAATGAATGATCACTCTCTGTTGAAGTCCTCACATATGTACAAAATAAGTACCTTACATTTTTGAATTATTATATTCTGTGTGAAACATTTCATTCAATGGACGATCTGTATGAAATTTCAGAGATGAATTCTTCTGCCATTTACTTTATTTATATAAATAATTGTAACTCCTAAAATTGATATTTTTTTCTAAATTGTGTAAGTCGATTAGAGATATTTTTGGAAACTTTTTCTTAAAATTAGTTTTTTCCTTGATATCCATGTGGAAAAAAACCTACTGCAAAAAGAATCAGTTCACAAGCTTCGCAAAGAGTTGTGCAAGTTCATATTAATCTTGTAATTGAACTCAGGACCATATAAAATATGATAACAGAATTTTATTGATTTTTATAAAAATAAATTAGCAACCATGTAAAAATAGTTTGCGTTTTCAATTCACTTGCGTTTTAATTTTGAATTGAATGCTACATACCAGAAATTGCATAGTTTGATGAAAGATTCTCTCCATTGGCAGCCAAAATTCCATCTAAGAATAACTGCCATTTCCCATTTTGAGATGCCCATGTAAAGCAAAAGTGATGCCACTTCCCATCATTTGCTGACACATCTGTCACTGCTGAATTACCACCAACATAAAGAACAAACCTAAAATTCAATGGAGAAGTTGCCTGTGATAAACTGGTTCTAAATAGTAGTGGTCATTGCTTTTGTTCTAAAGTAAGATGGACGTAAGAGTTAGAGATGGACAATTTGCATTATTATTATTATACTTTATTCATTTTGATAAATTATACAACCTTATTAAATGTCGTAATTATAAATTTTGCTTAATATATAAACATAAATTCTAAAATCTGATGTAGAAAGTCACCAAAGAATTCATCAATTGAGTAAAGGGTGTTAGAAAGTAACCAGGTATATACCCTATTCTTGAAAATCGGGATACAGTCAAATTTCAACTGAGTTGGCAGCCAGTTATACAGACAAATGTTCATGCTATAAAATGAATTGTAAGTTGAGGACAGTCCACAATAAGTAGTATTCAAATTTGCTTAACCCCTAATTGTGCAATTAAGGGTGTGAGATCTTAATTGGTAAGTTTCTGGATTAACATTCACATGAATCAGAGCCTTTAAGATATATAAACTAAATACAGTGATGATTCCATACATAATAAAAAAAGGCTTGCAGAAACAGGTGGTGGTGTATTAGCAAGAGAGTGAATAGCTCTCTTTTGTAGTAGCAAGATCTGTTTAACATGTGAGGAATGAACCCATAGCTGAATACCATGATTCAAATGACATTGAAAGAAGGCATGGTAATATGTTAAATGATACTTATCTGAAATGAGAAAGTTGAGCTCTCTTAACATTTAAACAACTTTACTCAGTTTATTACAGATCGGACTGATGTGGGTCTCCCAGTTAAGTTAAATGGATGCAAAATAGAAATGAAAATTGCTAGATTTAAGATCCAAAGACAAAGAAGAAATGAAAATTAGAGATATGGATAGCAAAAATTACATTTACAGTTTGTCATTAACTAATAATATATGTATATAGTTCTTAAAACTAGAATTCTCTAGTGGCAGCTGTTAAATTACTCCAGAGGATTATCCCTTGAATAAGATAGCAGTGAATATTAGCTTGGTTACCATTTTTAAGGTATTAATAGCAGAGATTTTTGTATTTATAATTTTACCACTGTAGCGGACATAGGTACAAATTTAAAGAATTTCTTTACAAATGCTGATATACACAATCACAATACAATACATATCAAGCTACATGTCATGTCACTTTCGTATGCACAAGACGCATCAAAGGCCCAAGCCCATGGTACTTGGTTTGTGCTATAAACTTCCTTCTTTTCTGAAGACTTCTATATATATATATTACCCTAAGGGTTAATGAAGAATTTTTTATTTGAAAGAATGTTTTACAGTGTGTATGAATGTGTTGATCAAACTTTGCTTTACAAAGTGCCATAAGGTCATACCTGATACACTATTTTTAAGCAAGGTACAGCACTGGGAAAACATCCACCTATAGCTGAGACCACCTTGAAATATGAGCTTTCAAATCAGGGAAGTAGAGCGACTGTTGCCACTGTGTGTTGAGTGCCAAATAATTTCAAATTTCACAGCCTTTGGGCTGCAAAATGTGTTGATTCAGTCAGAGAAACACCAAGAGTCTTTAGCAGTAGAGTCCCAGTGTCATAAAATAATGTTTTTGATCTGAATTATTCACTTGCTTAAGTAGTATGCAAGATAAGTAGAAATTGTTATTAGTTACTCTGTATTCATTAAAATAAAACTCACCCACTGTAGTCCGTAAGAACAAAGGCATTTGCTGAATCCTGTGTAGCCAGTGAAAACACTGTCCCATAGTTAGAACGATCTTTGGTATTAATCCAACCACAAAGAGTGACCTGTAAAATATAAAAGAAATTGTTTAAGTATTGTGGTGTAACACTTTTCTGTTTTGCTTTTATTCCTAATGTCATGAAATTGTGATTATATTTTGAACTATGATAAGAAATAACTTTCCTGATGCCAAAGTGACAAATTAAGAAATAGTAAGTCTAGTATTAACCAGGTAAAGAAATATGTGCTATAAAACTATCATGATACTTAAAACTATTAGGTTTTATAGCGTTTTTATTATGTTATCATTCATATATTTTAAATCATAATATCTTAAGCTAACATTTAGGGGGATTCATTCTAAAAATAAATAAATTGTGAAAATTAGTTTCCAAAGGGGTTAACAATAATTATGGGAAATCACATGATTCCTCATTTTGTAATTTTATAATGAGAATGGGTCTGAAACATAAGTGACACTTCAAGTTACATATTCATAGACACTGCCGGAGATGCCGCAAACCGAACACCCACCATAGCACACAGTCCGCTAAAAGCTTGAAGTTAGGTTTTTTATGCATTGATCCTGCCATCGCTGTGGTAGGAGAACTGAATAGTGATGACTCACAGACTTACGCAGTGGTTGGGTTGTGCCCTTGTTAGTGCATGGACTAGTTTTTGTAGCAGGTGATTGGTTTTCATCTGACTGCCCCTCATATATCTGCTCCTTCATCTGCCCCTTATATCAAGTGTGGAACAGTTAGATTTAAGCTGTCATTTTTTCCACGAGGGATAAGGGATCAGAATAACATTGTTCATATGCCGTAGGGTCATATTCGGATCAAAATTAGTCTGCTGTGTATTCCCCCCCTGCCAGCTACTAGTTGCTAGTGACATTGAATCTGTTGGTATTGTTGTTCCTCCCACATTTAAATAATTTGCTCAACTTATTAGCATACAGTTAACCATTG
Organism: Hetaerina titia; assembly: GCA_037158775.1. Lineage (NCBI taxonomy): Eukaryota > Metazoa > Arthropoda > Insecta > Odonata > Calopterygidae > Hetaerina > Hetaerina titia. The sequence goes on along the minus strand of CM073772.1, from coordinate 104,066,271 downwards.
ATGAGCCATCTAAGATGTTGATACAGGTTAATATGATCTGAGTGAATGATTGCATATTCCTCTTTAATCAACATTCTTACTTTCACTTCCTTCAGAAAATTTAAGAAAAAAGGGAGCCAGTTCCTAATGCAACTGTAAAAAATATTTAGAAAGTAATGACAATGTCCATTACATAATCATGTTAGAGCATGAAGTCCATCTGCATCAAATTAATATTTGAGACTATCAGGGGGGAGTATCTCATTGAGAGTGATTTGTTTGCTCCATGGTATTAAAGAGGGTTGTGGCTGTGGGATTAGTGACTGGGTCCTCTGAAAGACCATCTCAAGTGGCTGAAATGTCACCACTGTCCATGGGAGCTAGAAGACCCCATTCTCTTGATCTCCCATGTTCTACATTGATTATTATCTTCTTATGGAAGAGCAATGGTGGGCACTGGCAGGTAGCCTCAGAAAACTATTTTGTGCCAAACCAATGAATTGTTGTGATTGTTGATGTATATTCAATTATCAGTATTTGCCAAAATTGTATTTCTACTTAGTTGGCAGCTCTTGTAAACAGAATAGTGGTAAAATATGGGTACTAACCCTTGTATAATTTTTATCCATGTTTCCTGTTACAAGTATGTAGTTGGATGTGCTTGATTTTGGAAAATGAAGTACAGAATTGGGGAGTATATCAATTGGTTCCTCATTTTCTGACCACATTTGTGCCTCCAATCTTTGGACTTCTTCTGCTGTGCACTCATCTTCAGAAGAGTCATCCCCACACATGCACTCCCAGTCTTCACCATTAAATACGCAGGAGTCATTTAAGTTACAAGGTGGAGAATGGCAAACTTCTCTCTCACAATAAATACCTATAATATAATTAAAGCAATTTGTTAGAAGAAACTTAATTATTGGTAAACATTAAAAAAGAATTGTGTTGCTTTGCAGCGATTTAAGTGCTAACTGCACTGAATCAGAGAATTTATTATACATTCCCATATTATAGGATTTCAAAGAAACTGAAGGCAATTATTCATCAATCACTATAAATAGTATGTATTTTAAATGTACATGAAGTTTCACTGTTATTACTTAATTATATTATCCCTTCAATGAATAAAATAAATAACTACATACCTTCAAAACCTGCAAGGCAGAGACATTCAAAACTGGTGTCATTGGCCACACAAATTCCATTATTCAAGCAAGAATTTGAACTGCATGGGTCAGTCATTGACTAAGGAAAAAGGTTTAATAGAAATATAGTTAATTCCAATGAGTTATGAACAAGCAGTACCTATTTTTTATTTAATTTTCTTCCATTTACTGTAATAGGTACTATGCACGTAGTACATACTTATTAATAACATTTATTATGATTGTGTAACCTTCATCACATATAATATACAAAGAATTATGACAATCAATACAACATACAATTAGAGACAATCTTTATCATATACCATAGTGATGTGATCTTCATAATATACAATAGTAGTGTAAAATAAAAATTTATAAATGGAATACTCTCTCTGGTCGTACAAAGCCAGTCGGTTCTGGCTTGGCAGCATGTGCCACATAAACAAGAATGATAGCTTTAAGTGTTGCAATTAAAAAACTACATATATTATGTCTAGTTTTGTTCCAAGCCCTAATCCATTCTGTATAATAGAAAGTCTTTTATTCTTTCTTTCACAGTATTTACTGACTGTAATAGCCTTAAATCTTTAGGTATTTCATTAAAAATTTTAGTTACAGAAACCTCCAATTTTCTTCTACCTTGATTTGTATAAAAGTTTTTTGTTATATACTTAAGATTGTCCCTTAATGGAATAATAATTCAATAATGGCATACTAATCATACGTACTTGTAATTAATTCTTGTAAGTAAATGTGCGCACCCATGTGCATGCTTTATATAAAATAAAAATAATTGAACTTAGCATTGAACATAAGGGGTCACTTCATGTAAAGTTTATCGCCCTACTTTGTGAATGAGTGTAAATGAGCATACGATTACTAATTATCAATTGAAAATATGAAAATGATTACCAATTAAAAATATGTGGTACATATGGAAATTGATATGATTTGTTTTTGTGATGTAACTTGATATTAATTCCATCTAAATATCCTTTTCTTGGATGAAAAGCATTTTCCTTGCAAACTGCCTGATTTTTACATGTTATGCCCCCAGGTGACACAATCTGTAATTTTCTTCAGCTAATACTTTTGGTGTAACTATTTTACCTTTTGGTGGTCATTTTTGCCAGTTAGCCACTTAAATGCCTCATAATTCGCAAAATGTATACCATTATTATCATTATTACTATTGTTGATATTCCACCAGTTAAAGTAGGTTTTGAATGGATGCTACCAATACAACTGTTCAGTGACATTTACTTTCCTCTCCATACAAAGCACAACCTGACATGTGACACCATTGTAAGTCCATCTTAATTTCTGTATACTTCTTTCCTCCCTTCATCCTGTCCAACATCCCTATCCTGTTCCTGCTACTTCCTTGTTTACCTATCATTCTTCCTTCCATCACAGGCTTCAACATCCTGTTCCCAATCAAAATGCTCTGAATCAATCTTTCCTGTCTCTTTTTGATTTCCCCCTACAATCCCCTCCCCCGCCATACCTATTACTTCCTAGTTCAATCTCTTTTCTGCCCACTTTACCTTTTTCATCCTTCTCCTCATCCAAATTCCAAAAGCCTCCAATATATGCAGATCACCTTGCTTCAGTGATCATGCTTCCACACCGTATAAAACTACACTCCAAATCAAAGTTTTGACAAGGGTTTTCTCAACCTCCTTACTCAACGTCCCTGTTAGGAATACCCTCCTCCTTTCCTCCTTGTGAACACATGCCATTTCCTGCCTGCATAAGTTTTCCTTCACCTAGGATTTGGTTGTTTGTGATAGTTAATTTCTATTTCATATTTATAATGCAGTTTTAAAGGCCAAAAATTTGCTGTTTTTAGGTTGATGCTAAATAGTTAAAAGATTAACGCTAACTTTATCCTAGGGAAAATGAGTAGTTATTATTATTGTTATAAGGTACATCTATAATTGTATTCCTTCAATTTTACTAATGAAGAAAACCACTAATTGAGAATAATGTGTCGGAAGAAGTTTATATTCATATTGATTATAAAATATTTTTGATTTTGCCTTGAAAAACTATGTAATTGTAAAGAATTTTATCTGTAACCTTGATAGATAGTATTTTATTGACTTTCAATTTAATTTATTTTGTCTCCTGAACATTATCCAAATACCTTAATAGGGACTCGTACTGTAAGTAGAAAATGATTCATTCATTTTTGGAGTATTTGGGTTGCAAAGCTGTAGAAACTTGAAAATGTTCTCCTATTAGAAAAACCTTCACATCCCTGTTTCTTGCAATCATAAACCACCCAAAAAAAGCATAGCAAAGGCATATGTTTTTTTATTTAGAAAGGTACTTTTTAATACCTCACAGTTCAGCCCTGTAAAGCCTTCGGGGCATGAACAGTTGAATGTTATGCCATTGGAGGAGCACTCCCCATCATTTAAGCAAGGTTCAGATGCACACATGTCCTCTTGTGACTCACAGAATGACCCTGAGGAATCAAGTTGTATAACATGAAACATGATTACATTTAAAAACTTGATCCACCTTATTGGTGGGGATATCTCATTCATTCTCTTAATTATGAATTGTAATTGTTATTGCTGAAATAATATTAACATCAAATTTTCCTGATAAAAATGATTTTAAATGTTTAAACAAATCCACTAAGTATTACATACAATTGAATGACATTAATCAGAGATCTTTACCCATAAAACCTGCAGCACAGCTACAGAAAACTCCAGAATTATCAAGAGTGATGCATGTTCCCCCATTGACGCAGGGCAATGTAAAGCAGTCGTTGAATGGAAGAATTTCTTCATGACCATCCTCGTCATTTTCTATGAACTGTATTCCAAAAGAGTGGAGCAGAAAGTTAGAATTCATAAATTTGGCAAATAATCTAGAAACTTAATGCAGCAAAAAATTTAAACATGTTTATGAAAAAAATGAGCTTTGGTAAGTTCATGATCTGATTTAACTTTTGCACAACGCTACAAATTTCAGCAATGCTGATGATGGGAGTTTACTGTGACTATGGAGTAAATAAACACATTAGAAACTTGGTGCATTATATATAGTGCCAGATTTAGCTTTCAGTTTAAATTAATCTACTTCATCATCCTCATTAAAATATAAAATGCAATGATTTTGTATATTTACATTTAGTGATTTCATCATTTTCTCCTGTTCATAGAAAATTGAATGCTATAAATTACAATTAAATTTTTCTTTTTACACATCATACTATTTATTACCTATGCATATAAGTATTCTTCAGTTTCCACTGAGCATTAAAATCTTATAGCTTTGCATTGGTTATTATATTAGACAGCTTAAAACTATTCTCAACCTTCATAAGAGTCACCTTCAGGGGCTTAAGGATGTCCATAGATTTTCTGCAAAAGGACTTGAAGGTGAATGATTGTTGCCATCTTTTTTAATATTATCCTGAGAGCATTATGTCTTCACTGCAGAAACAGATTCTAAGAACAAGATTTTGGCTACACAAGTGACCACTGTGAAAGCTTCAGTTGATGAAGCCCCCTAAATCTCATATGTGCAGACATAATTATTGACTTAGATATTAAAACATAAATATAGTCAATTTAAAAATTATTTTTTGGTAAATCTTACCCTATATGCCATATTATTTTTTCCAACCTATTGTCATAACAAATTAACTTTTCAGATAAATACTAGTTTACCTTGCTAAACTGTTATTGCTTCGAAGGTTAATTTCTTCATTCAATTGAAAATATTTGCCTAATATGCTGTATTCCCTCCCATGGACTACAACCTTGTCGTGGTGGAAGGGCTTGTGTGTTCCGATGACCCCTAGAGCTGTGCTGGCGGGAGTAATAATAATTACTCCTGGAAGGGTCACCCATGCCAGATAGGTCGAAGGTTAGGAGCCAGACGAAAGGTAGTCCACGCAGCGTCTGTTCCTCAGTGAGGCGGCTGCAATGGCGTCTGACCCCAGTGGGGCGGCCATTAAGTGATGGTGTCACGTTAAAAACACTATTGAGGAAGGCAACGGGAAACCACCTCAATTATGATTCCCAAGAATATTATGATGGGCACTATAGATAATATGAGTCCTGGCAACTACGGGACACGGCCCAAGAGGCCGTGTGTCGTGCCCGGCAGCGGGAGAGGCAAGGCTTCCGCGGTCGTCATCCCACGAAACCCTTGCGGGGAAGGAATAACTTCAGCAGGACAGAAGACTCAGAAGAAGGCGAAAGTAGTTAGAATAGGAACCTGGAACGTCAGGACAATGTTGAGGAGAGGCAAATTAGAAAATATTAAGCGAGAGATGGAAAGAGGTAACATAGATGTTTTAGGCCTCTGCGAGGTGAGATGGAAGGATAGCGGGGATTACTGGAGTGACAATTACAGAGTAATATACAGCGGCGGGGATGAGAGCCAACGAGGGGTTGCCGTAATTTTAAATAAAGGGGTAGGAAGAAGCGTAGTCAACATAGAGCAAGAGACAGATAGAATTTTACTCGTAGAGATTAAAGCAGAGCCGACGAACTTGGTCATTATTCAGGTATACATGCCACCGAGCAACCACAAGGAGGAAGAAGTCGATAGGATGTATGATGAGTTAGAGGATATCATCGCGAGTGTTCCTGCAGGGAAACATTTGATAGTGATGGGGGATTGGAATGCGACGGTAGGCGAAGGAAGAGATGGTGGTGAGGTGGGGGACTATGGGTTAGGCACGAGGAATGAACGCGGGGAGAAAGCAATTGAATTCTGCAGGAGACAGGGGTTCGTCATCACTAACACATGGTTTAGACACCACAAAAGGCGTAGGTATACTTGGAAAATGCCAGGTGACTCAGAAAGGTATCAGTTAGATTATATTATGGTTAGGCACAGGTTTAGGAACAGTGTGATAAATTCGCACAGTTTCCCAGGAGCGGATGCGGACTCTGACCACAATTTAGTTGTTATGAAATGTAATGTTCGTTTCAAGAAGATAAGGCAAGGGCGGCGGGTTAAAAAATGGAATTTAGAAGCAGTAAATGAATTAACGAGGAAGGAGTATCAGGAGGCTGTAGAGAAAATGATGGATGACGGTAAAGAACTGAGTGCTATCGAAGAAAAATGGGAATGTATCAAGAAAGGGATATTGGAAGCCGCTAAAGACACTATAGGAACCGTTAACGGGAAAAGGATAAGGAAACCATGGGTAACGGATGAGATGATTGCGAAGATGGATGAGAGAAGAAGATGGAAAAATGTAAACACAGAGTTAGGCAAAATGAAGTACAAAGAGTTAAACAATAAATTGAGAAGGGCCACAAATAAAGCAAAAGAAGAATGGTGGAAAACGCAATGCGAGGATATGGAAAGTTTACAGAAGAAGGGTGAAATTGGTGCTCTATACAGCAAGGTTAAGTTATTATCGGGAAGTAAGAAGGCAAGAGCTGTGCTAACAGTTAAAGATAAATGGGGTAAGATAATAGTTGAACCAGGAAAAATCCAAGAGAGATGGAAGGAATATATAGAAACACTGTATGGTAAAGAACTTAGGCCGACAAGGTTAGACATAGAAAAGGAACATGACGTAGAAGAAGATAGCTTAGGTCCAGGCATACTCGACGATGAAATAGAAAGGGCATTAAAGGAGATGAAAGCAAATAAGGCTGTGGGGGTGGACAATATTCCTGTAGAAATGTTGAAATGGTTAGGGAAAGGTGGGAAAAAGGCCATATATGGACTGATTCGTAGTATCTATGAGGAAGGAATCTGGCCGGAAGATTTTGTGAGATCGGTGTTAGTTCCTATTCCAAAAAAGGCAAAGGCTTCGTCATGTGAGGATTACAGAACAATAAGTTTGATATCCCACGCAGCTAAAGTTATTCTCAGGATCATCAACAAAAGGATAGAGAGTAAGGCAAATGATTACTTAGGGGATGATCAGTTTGGGTTCAGGAAAGGAAGAGGTACGCGTGATGCCATTGCAGTAATGAGATCACTAGTCGAGAGGAATATAGAATACAATCAGGACGTTTTTGCCTGTTTTGTAGATTTCGAAAAAGCGTTTGATAGAGTGAATTGGGAAAAATTAATGCGTGTATTGCAGAAAATAGGAATGGATTGGAGGGACAGGAGACTGATCCGCAACCTGTACATGTCTCAGACTGCTCAGGTGCGAGTGGGGAACGGAGAGTCTGGATGGGCAGTGTTAGGAAGAGGTGTAAGGCAGGGTTGCCCATTGTCACCGGTACTGTTCAACGTATATGTAGAGGAAATGATTAAAGAGGCATGGGAAGAACTGGAGGTAGGAATGAAAGTCGGAGGGGAACTCGTAAAATCGGTTAGGTTTGCTGATGACCAAGCATTAGTTGCTCAGTCAGCCAAGGGGTTGCAAGCATTGTTGAGTGAATTGGAGGTTCAGTGCGATAAATATGGGATGAGAATCAATATTAATAAAACAAAGGTTATGCGATTTTCCAGAAAGAAAAAGGCTAAGCTAAATATTAAAATAGGCGGGGAAAGAATAGAGCAGGTAGAGCAGTTTACATATCTCGGAAGTGTTTTGGACCAATACGGTCAAAGTGGTAGGGACGTAAGGAGAAGAATTGCGCTAGGCAAGGAGGCTTTCTCAAGGAGGAGGGAGTTGATGACGGGGACGTTGAGTAGGGATGTTAAGACAAGACTCGTAAAAACTCTGATATGGAGCGTAGCTATGTACGGCGCGGAAACGTGGTCGCTGAAGCAGGAGGATAGACGTAGATTGGAGGCTTTTGAAATGTGGGTGTGGAGAAGAATGGAGAAGGTGAAATGGACCGAAAGGAAAACAAATGAGGAAGTACTGGAAATGGTGGGTGAGGAGAGGGGTTTGTTGAGAGAAATCCTATGGAGGCAGGAAAAATGGATGAAAGGCGTATTGAGCGGTAGTGGAATGTTGAAGAGGGTAATAGAGGGGAGAATGTTGGGCAAGCGAGGTAAGGGTAGGAACAGGATAGGGATGTTGGACGGGATGAAGGGAGGAAAGAAGTTCACCGAGATGAAGAGGGACCTGATATAGATTAGTTTGCTAGGTGGGGAGTCACAAAATGTTTATTTGATAGTTGTGTCCATCCAAAAACCTACCTTAACCGGTAGATTACCAAATAATAATGCTGTATTATTTATGAATTGGATTCCTGTAGAACATGAATATTTATTGAGTGAAAAATACACCATAACAGTAGTTCATTTAGTTTGTTAATTTTTTACCTTTGCAGCTGAGAAAGAATTTCGTGTACAGTTCTCTTTGATGCATGAACTTTTTACACAATATGTTTTTCCTGGATTATTTTGAAAGTAACCACTTGGGCATGCATAACAAGGCATTGCTCCAGTTTCAGAAACTGTTCCTGAATGGCAAATATCTGAAAGAAAAGTTGATTAGTATAGAACAAATGACTTTTCATGCTTTTCGGTCATGGTAAATTGAAATATATCCACAATGAAATTCAAATTCATGATCTGATCCCAAGAGGCATAAATGACATTCATTTTGTAATTTTCACCAGGATATTGAAAATCGTGTTTTTGTTATGATGGCATTATGTTTCTGCTACTCATTTATCAAAAAAACTCTGTTTTCCCAAAAACACAACTTCTTTTTACTAAGTAAATCATCAAATTGTTTAGATCCACTATAAATTTTTGCAAGTGCTTTCAGAATATAACGTTGCTCCTGGAGAGGGGAAAAAAAGGTCACAGTCAGACCACTGCTCTTTTATCTAAGACTCGCTCTTCTAGTGCAGGCATTTTTTTTCACTCTTAACTTTTTCACTCGGTCAATAATGCTGGTAGAAGAAGGTCGCCATGCCATAGAGGCCCAGTTGGACCCCGGAGGCAGAATTAATGACCATTTTAGGTAGGGGAAGTGAGGCTTAAATCATCCATAAAAGAAGACTAAGCGATGAAAACTTAATGGTGTTTAGCACCAACTCTCCTCTCAAAGATATTTTGAGACACCAACATGCTTACAATTGTATTCAGGAACTTTGAGAGTTGACATATTTTAACTTGTGTTCTCCTGGTGTTCAATTCTGAACTTACAAATGAGGGGAAAAGGGACATTGCAATAACTTTCACCAGAAATTTTTTGTCTAGCCTTCTCCCGTGTCTGACAATGAATGAAAAAATGCATGTATCCTCTCCAGAAGTGGGAACATTTTGTAGATATTCCAAAAATAAAAATACCCCTGGCAATTTGAACACTCCATGCTCATAGTAGTCATGTTGTGCTTTTTAGATTGCCCTGAAGGCTTAAGTCATATTACAATGTAAGTTCATTGCACTAAAGTCTCATCACTTAATAAAATACTTCTATTCTAGTTTGAATCCTTGGCAATGAACAATTTGTGGTACAGTGCATGTAAATATTAAAGTTATAATTAAATATATAACAAACTTAACTTAATAGGGTTTTGATGAAGAAATTGAAACATTGGACATGAAAGCAGTATGGTAGTGCTGAATAAATGGAGGCTCCCCTCCTGTGAGTGATAATGAAAGAGAATGCCACCACAATTCAAAAAGCAGAGTAATTCACTGGTTCCACTTCAGTGGTAGTGAAAGCATCTTTTGGAAAATTTATTGGAAAAGGGATTTCATTTCAATATCAGTTGTAAAAACGTTTATGATGATTTCATGGCTTTATGGCTCTGGAGAAATTCACAGTTTCATACCTGCAGATAAAACATTCCTAATATAAGCCATTTTTGTCTTTTTTAGTAAATGAAGCAGTAAGTGCTTCATTGTTCATGAATGATATCATGTTTAAATATTAAAATGAATGATATCCAATAATCCCAGCTGCAAAATTGAGCTCTGACTGTTTTTGTTTTGTCTTTCAAAAGTATGCAAATAAAAAATGGATTGCTTAAACATCAGTTAAACCAGCACATTGCAGTGGATTGATTGTACTTAAATTGAGAAAAGTATTAACTATGCTAAAAATAAAAATTATCCAAATTCATTATCTGAATTTAGCAAGAAAACCTTATTATAGTGAATTAAGAGATATTGACGTGGGAGGAAAGTGAAAAGAAATGGATGAGAGGGAGAAATTTTTCTTGCTAGGACTCATGGAACCAACTCATTTGTTGACACTAGTTAAGTTGGTGTCACTAGTTAAGGGAAGCACAGATAATTGGAGACAAAAAGACAAATATTTCCTAACTTTTGCAAATGGTTTCCAGTCACTTATCAAGTTTTTTTTCAACCCGGAATTTAATACCCAGTGGAATATCCACATTTGAAATTAAGTTCAAAGGACCTTGTCTGTAGATCTTTCACTATCAAATGCATGCAATAACAATTATACTTCCCTATAAAAACTTATTTTTATTCAAGTCATGTGGATGTTAGATGTAACATGGTATGAGCCACCTGGAATTAGTTGCTTTAAAACTCCTATATATGTTTTAAGGCAAAAACCCATTTATCAAATGTTTAGGACATGCAAACTTAAGAATTCCTCAGACCAAAATTGATTTCATTTTTTTAAACAACATATCCAGGTTTTTTGTATCAACTTTTACGTATTGTATAGTTTTCTAAATTGTGTTGTTTTGCATTAGCTTATTATTACATTCGTTGAAACAAGTTGATGCAATCAAATGCAATATGTCAGTCAATTTTAAACAAAGAAAATAATCTGAAAAACAAAGATTTGTACAGTTCTGAAGATTTTTTTTTGTTATTCAGATCCTGTATTCAGAGTATTAATGATTGGTAAAGAAATGTAGTGCATGATCAATCCAAATGATAGCAATCTAGCCTGATGCCATCAACTGGGTTTATGAGTTCCACTCTGGTTCAGGATATATTTTACCTTTACATTCATCGTCTTTAATAGCTCCACGGGCTGTTGTTGTCTTATTCTCTGGGCACTTGGTACAGTTTAATGCACCCCTTTGAGGTGTATAATACCCTTTTGGGCATGTGGAACAAGGGAACAGGCCATCCACTGAGTGAGTTCCAGGTTTACATTCAGCTGTGGAAACAATATTTTTCCAAATATAATACATTTGTTGTAAATACTAAGCACTTCATCATTCCCAAATATGTGTGTATAAATAAAATGCAAAATAAATTTCTTTTGTTTGAAAGATAAAAAATTTGAAATTTTTCCAAGGGTAGCAATGTAGTATTATGATATTATTTCAGTACAATATTAACTCTTATGCCAGGATATATGCACAATAATGTTTACATTACTGTGAGTATATTTATTATATAGCTGTCTTTTTCTAATAAGATAATTTTTGTTGATATTATACCATTTTAGGTAGGTTTTAGATGAACCAATACCGAACGTTGAGAAATTTTGTTGCCTCTTCTAACAAAACACAACCTGACCTCTGACACTGCAATAAACCCTCCTTCAATTTCACATACTTTCTTCCTCCCTTAATGCTGTCCAATATGTATGTCACCCTACCATATCTACCACTTCTTCGCTTATTTTCTCTTCAGTCCATTATGCCTTTTTCAATATTCTCCACATCAATATTTTAAAAGCCTTCAATTTATGCCTGTCATCTTGCTTCAACAACCATCCTTCCAAGCAACCATCCTCCGTATCAAAGTGTTGATGAGCCTTTTCTTTACCTACTTACTCAATGTCCCTGTCATCAATTCCCTTCTCCTTGTGAAAGCTTCTTTGCTTTGTGCCTACTTTGACCATGTTAATCCAAAATACTACCAAGATAAGTAAACTGCTCCACCTGCTCTAGTGTTCGCCCTGCTATTTTATCATTAATTTATTTCAATTAGTCGTTTTTCCTGCTATATCCTTGATAGTGTGGATTGATTATCTGTTCTTACTTCCTGTCAGTACTTCCACCTTCATGTACAGCACACCAATTTCATCCTTCCTCTATAAACTTTCCATATCCTTGCACTGCATCCTCTACCATGCCCTTTTTGCCCTATTAGTTTCCTGCTTTGGTTTAGTATACAGCTCTTTGTACTGAATAACACAATAACTTATTCCTCTGCCCATGCATACTTTCCCTTAAATAACTCATACAAAAAGACTATTCTTTTCCTCCCTTTACTTTGATTTTCCAGCTGTCTCCCTGCTATGACTGTCTTCAACATCCCGTTTCCTCAAGGTATCTCCTTCATCCATTTGTTCTGCCTCATTGAATTTTCTCCCAACAAAATTCCCTAACAAAAAACTTCATAGTTGGTTTTCCTTTCCATCCATTTTATTTTTTCAATTCTTCTCCACACCTACATGCCAAATTCCTCCAGTCAACACTTATCTGACTGCCTCAGTGACTCCAGTTTCTGACACAAAAATTATGCTCCATGTTACGAGTTTTCACTAGTCTTATTTACATTTTTACTTAGCGTGTCTTTCATCAGATCCCCGTATTTATAAATGCTTCTTTACATAATACATTTCTTCTTTTGATTTCCCCTCCAGTATGTCCACCTTCATGTAAAACACATTCCAAATAAGTGGACTGTTCTACCTGTTTTAGTTTATGTACCCCAACTTGAACGTTTATCTTGGTTTTCATATCTTCAGAATATCATTATTTTTATTTTCTGATGATGGATTCCCTATCTATCACACTGATTCTGGAATGCCTAAATAATGATTGTAAGCTTTTGACTCACAGTCTAGTTAATGCTCAATCATCTGTGAATCTAATTGATTTTAAGAGTTGCTCACCTACTTTCTCTCCATCCTCCAGCCCTTTTCATGCCTCCCTTACCTTTCTATTTGTGTATATGTGTATATATATATATATAAAATTAACATTTGTTTGGAAGTCTCACGGATGTGATTAATAATGTATACGAAGTTAGCACTAGTGAACAAAGACAGAAACACACAAAAAACAGAAACCCACAAAAAAAACTAAACTCACTAGGTTTCAAATTTTCGGTCGTCCACACCACCTTTCTCAAGGAAGAGAAGGACAGAACTGAGCCAGTTCTGAGCTCAGTTCTTTCCTTCTCCTTCTTGAGAAAGGTGGTGTGGACCACCGAAAATTTGAAACCGAGTGAGTTTCTTTTCTTTTTTTGTGTGTTTTTGTCTTTGTCCACTAGTACTAACTTCATATACATTATATATATTTATATATAAATATATATATATATAATATATATTATTTATATAATTATTGAAAAGAACAATTGGCATGGACACTACTGTATTACTCCCCAGCCCATCCCAACTCTGCATTTATTTAAGCACCTTTGCAGTCAGAGATGTGTAGGCTCCTGATAAACCATCTTTCTCTCCATTCTACTCCTATCTTCTCCAAAATTTTCATTGATTTTCCTCAGTTTCCTTCGTCAAATGCCCTCTCAAAATCAACCAAACATACAGATTGATTATACTCTATATTCCTCTCTATTAATGACCACATTATTGCTATGAATCATGTGTACTCAATCTCTCTGTACTGATCTCTGCCTAAGTACTCATTAGCTCTCTTCCGTATACATTGTGAAGAAGCTTAGTAGTATCTTTGCAATGTGTGATATCAAACTTTTAATCCTATATTCCTTGCATAATCAAAATTTAATCCTTTATTCCTCACTATGGTGTTTAACTAATATGTGTGCATACGTACATTATCATTGAAAGTTCTTCAATCATTGTGGTTCCAGATACCTACCAATGCAGTCCTTTATGGATGTAGCCTTTCTTCTGTTTCTACTTCTGATTCCAAAATTCGTGGAGTAACCATCTGGGCACCTGAGACAAAAGGATTGACCTTCCAGAGGCTGATAACTACCCTTCTCACACACCACGCAGTCTTCGTTGAAGTCATCCCAATAAGTTCCAGGAGGGCATTTAACTGATTGAGAAAGTAATCAAGGAATTAAGTGAGTTTATTTTAAAATTTACAACTCCCTTCTTCATCATCTATACACTTACCACATAAATCATTAACCATTGCACTTCCTTTATCACATCCACTTTGAGGGTCATCAAACCCAATACTGCTGCTCAGTTCTTTCATGACAATAGTAGACTCTCTGTCACTTGAAGCATTGGTGGTCATGGGGACTTTGATATCAAAATCTCCTCTATTCACTGCCTTCACAAGGGTCTGCTGAACCTTCTCCATCAAAGACCTCAAAGCAGTCATGTTCTCCGTTTGATTTTTTTGTGTTCCATTTGAAAGTTTCCCTGGGCACAAGAAATTATTTCATTCAGTTATAGTTCAGCTTAATAGATATATCGTCATCACAATTAGCATGCAGAATGATATGCTCTTTATTTGGTTTGATAACTGTAAACAATTTGTATAGATTATTGCATTTATAGAAATTCTTACTGATAATTTTCGAGTTCCTAGGTTGGGAATGAGAAACATAGGTGTGCACTATTATATCAGTATTTAGCAGTTTTAATCAATATGTTATTGATTAACTGTGCATTTTTAAATGATAAATGTGACCTACATGTATTCAATTTCCATCACCATCTTGGAGAAGTCTTCTGCAGAATTATGTCGAAGAATATATTCTATTCCAGATTTCATCTACATGTAGTGTTTATTCTTATTAAAGCAATGTTTATTTGTTCATTGAATTGAGTTTACAAATATAGGATGCAAAAAATAGTCATTATGATAATATAAGTGATCGATGAAGAATTTCATCTACAGAGTAGAATTATTTACTCTGAAAATAATCATGGGATTTACACTTAAAAACAGCCATTTCATTTATATTTTTAACTTTACAAGGAATCTTTCTATATAGAATATCAGTTTTCCTTGTTTTTTTTTCTTAATTTGAGTTAACAAAGGAACTTACCAACCATCTTGAAGTAGATTCCAATTCCCTGGGATTTTCCTTGGTTGTCTGATTCTTCTGACTCCTCATATTCATAATCATCCTCATCGCCCCTTTTTTCACTATCTCTCGTTGAGCTTTCAAAGGAGTCCAGCTAATTCCATAGAAAAAAGGAATTGAGGTTAGTAGTAGAGTTGAGTACTTGAGTAGAGTTATGGCAGAAACTTAGAAAAAGTTCAGATAACGGAGAAGTTGATTTGCCAGGATGTCTAACTTCAAAGATTCTGAGTACTTTTTACCTTCATAATTGTCTAAAATTCAAATTTTCTGATAATTAAACGATTCATTTGCAAATTACAAAACATCACTCAAAGAATTTGTTGTTACAGCTTTTAATAGTTCAGAAATGCTGAAGAACCATTGGAGTCAGAGGGAGGTTGATCAACTCCTACCTGAGTTTCACAACATGTTTAAAAATAAGTCCAAAACTTTAACATGACATCCATATTTTTAAAAATTGCCATGACCATGTGCTCTAGCTTGCCGGATGCATTCATACTTAAGTTATTTCTGAAGCCACCAATATGAAGATGAATTATAAGCCATATTTTTGACACTACATATCTCACGTTGGCATTATTTGCCTAATTGCAGTTGTTTCTTCTTCATGAGAACATATGCCATGGTCAATACACTGAGTCACTGAATTTTTAAATATTTCAGTATTTTTATCTCTTTCCTTTGTCTTTTTCCTAAAAATTCTGCATACTTGATACACAAATGAAGTGCAGAGTTTGTAATACCATGATTAGGTACCCATATCATGGTGGGGAAAAAATTAAGTTTCAGCTGAAAAACTGTTTGTTAGGTTCATAGATTGATAGTCGTCTTTATTTTGGGTGAGATTTAGACTATGGAGTCTCTTCTACCATCTAACCCCATGAACTTTGGCAAAAAATGCATTTTTTTGCATTAAAAGAGACACAACTGTATGTTCTTGCAATCCATAATCCTGCGGTAAAATCAATAAAGTATCATTAGTCTTAAGCGTTTTATAATATCTGGCAATAGTTTTTTTTAATCTTTTATTTTAAAATTATTCTAATTGCAAAACATTTACTAATCAGAAAAAAAGCATCACTGATTTGGAATTTTATCCCAGACTAAGTCAGGTTATGTTTGGTTCACTCTAGTCTTAATGATGCTCTCCACTGGCATCCACCTTCTCTCTCTGAAAAGTGGATAATCAAGGGAGAAGACTGTAGCAGAGATAGGTCTTCTGGTATCTGTGGACAGTGGCATATAGTCCACTGTGAGATGGCCGTTCAGTGATCCCAGTAGCCCTAGTCATTAATGCACTCTGCCATGACCAACTCACAATTGACAGAGCTAAAAAATCAAGGCAATCAATCTATCTTACTTCCACATATTCGGTACAGATTGCCTCATTTACTTCTCCATCCAGAACATTTTGTTTTCCTAATGAGAATACAATGTTTTCTGAATAATTTTTACACCGAAATTAGGCACTGAATTTTTTCTCAATCATTCTGAGGTAAATATGGAAAAGAAAAATGTAAACACATCCAATGTGGGTTACAGCATCATACATAACTGATTGCTTGGGTTGTATTAATGCCGAGCAATCCTCAAAATAACTCATCATTGGTCTTTTGTTTGCTTTTAAGTTGTGCAAGTAAATTATTTGAGGGCAGCAAGCAGGTTAAATGTGGTTAGGTATCTACTTGAAGTCAGTGAAGGAGGGACTGGGAGAAGAGGCAGAGAGAGACTCTTGCTCAAACTAATCCTATAATCTATTGGGTGAGCAAACATCAGGTATTGGACACTACTGTATTATCTATTTGAATAAATACACCATTCAGTATATGGTTTCTTTCTTGCAAAAAACATGGCTGGTGTAAATGGTTCATCAATGGAACCTCTCTACACTAGTCAACACTACACTAGTAGCAACACCATTTATGTATGAACTTTTCTTCAAGAATCAGTATTACATACAAATCAGACCTAAAGGTGTACTCAGGGATGAATCTTATCCATGACTCAGTGGACCACCCATATTTCAGAAGTAGTTAGTAACACCTTTTGATCAAATGTCCTCATTATCTGTGAAAATATGCCACATGCAGCACCCTTTGTTCTCATGCATTCTGTTTATAGGAAGGGCTTCCAACCAAACATTTTCATAGCTTGAAGGGGCAAATTTAGTTGACAAAAAAATTAATGGAATAACACTCACAGTGGCAAAATGATCATTTTTCATCATTTAAGCCAAAAAGAAAGGGATTTATTTTAATATCCACTTGAATTCTGAATAATATACCAATATTCATTGATAAATAACACTGTTCTTTGAAAACTCACTCACCTCAGTTGAATCTTCATTTACGCTCCGCCTTGTCCTGTTTATGTGAGGCAAAACCTCTGTTGCTGAGGATACAGGTGGTGCCTTGGTACCTGCAGGTGTTTTAGTGCGCCTCGGCTGCTCCTCGCCATCCCTCCTACCTCCGCCAACCTCTCCAGTGTTTTTCCTCCTACCTTCCCTCCGGCCCCCCCTCTGATCCCTCCTCCTCCCTCCCCTCCTCCTCTCTTCCCCTCTCTCCTTCCCTCCTTCCTTGGCCCCTCCTCTCCTCCTCTTCCCTTGCACTTCATCCCTCAGCTTCCTTTTCCTTGTTCCCCTTCCCGAGCCACTCCTACGACCATGTCGAGCTCTTCCACCTTCCCGTTCTTTCCCTTCATGCGTCTCACTCTTCCTTGAAACAGAACTTGCCATTGCGACATTTACCTCTTTTTCTGGTGTTGGTGGAAAGTTGTCACACACCTTCTCTATATCTCCCACAATTTCACACTGAAGCCCAGTTGAACCAGTGCCACATATCTCTGCTAGCTTTTCTGAGATCTCTTTCCTTATTTTGTCCTCTACCTGCATTTTTTAGAGTTAAGATCTTTAAGGTCATGGAAATATTTTAAAATGACAGCATTTTGAAATGTAATTTTCATCTATGGCTTTTGTAAATTTTCATTTGGTATAGTATATGCATCTCCTTAATTATAGCTCAGGGATATGTGCAAGCATTCATATTTTTTAATACATAGGTTTATATTATTTATTGATAAATTAGGTAAACAGTTGTTATCTAAAAAAACTAGAAACACATTCCAAGTTAAAAGAGTTGAACAATTTTTTTATTCTGTTGGATAAATATATTATCATCAATAAAAGTTTCATCAGATCAATCAATAATGAACATATATACAAAATTTGATTTTGTGGCTGATTAAATGACATGGTATTACAGGAAAAGTATGCAATAAAAGGGTTTAGGCATGCAAATCAGCTAGAGAGGTATGAACTTTAGTAGGATACTACCTTGAACAAAAAGTTCCCGGAATAACCACCGTGTGGCGCTCCCATCGTTCCGATTTGAGTTCTGTTTTTTTTTGTTAAATTGGTACATCTGTTGTTGATATTCCCTTTAAATCTTAGTGTCATAACTTGACATTTGCAAAAGTTACGTAGCCAAGAGTATATCTATCTCTGTGTGTGTTGGCGATTTTTTACAATTGCAGAAATGGATTTAAATTTGCAACAACGAACTTGTATTAAATTTTGCGTAAAAAACGGATTTAGTGGCGCACGGACGTTGGAAATGTTGGAAAAGTGTTTCGGCAACGATTCTCTAAAAAAAACGGTCGTTTACCAGTGGCACGAGCGGTTCAGAAGTGGTCGTGAGTCAATCGAAGATGATGAACGCAGTGGCAGACCATCGACATCGAAAGTCGGTGAAAAAATTGATAAAGTAAAAGAAATGTTGGTCAATAACCGCAAATTAACCATCAGAGAAATAGCGGAGGACTTGAACATTGCCTATGGATCCGCCCAAGACATTGTGGTTAATGATTTGGGTTTCCGTCGTGTAGCAGCAAAGTTGGTGCCAAAAGACCTCAATTTCATGCAAAAAAGAGACCGTGTTGACGTCGCAAAAGACATGATTTGCGAGGCTGAATCCGATCCCACATTCATCAAAAGGATCATTACTGGAGACGAGACGTGGGTTTATGAGTACGACACGCAATCCAGACATCAGGCAAGTGAATGGCGTTCACCAAATGAGCCGAGACCGAAAAAACCACGTCGTTTTCAGTCAAAAAAGAAGGCAATGCTGACGGTTTTCATGGATTACAACGGTGTAGTGCATCATGAATTTTTGCCAGAAGGCCAGACAGTAAACAAAGAGTATTATTTGGGCGTTATGAGACGTTTGCGTGAAGCAATTCGCCGAAAGAGACTTTTGGCTCCCTGTGACTTCTTTCTGTTCAATCGAGTTAAAAAACCATTACGGGGAACGCGTTTTAGCAGCCGAGAGGAAGTAATGGAAAAATCGCAGGAAGCACTGATGGACATACCGAAAACCGAATATAAAAAATGTTTCGAGGATTGGATCAAGCGCTGGCATAAGTGTGTTGCAGTCGATGGGGATTACTTTGAAGGGGACAATATAGATTTAGATGAATAAACTTGTATTTTTAATTTTCTGAATAAATTCCGGGAACTTTTTGATCAAGGTAGTATATACAGTTTATAGTTTGATTTCCCAAAATTAAGTTTAATTTCCCAGGCAGCTAAAATGGGTCTCAGGATCATCAACAAAAGAGAGCTGATGATTACTTGATTACTTGGAGGATTATCAGTTTGGGTTTAGGAAGGAGAGAGGTACGTGTAATGCCATTGCAGTAATGAGATCACTAATCAAGAGGAATATAGAATACAATCAGGACATATTTGCCTATTTTATAGATTTGGAAAAGGCATTTGATAGAGTGAATTGGGAAAAGCTAATGCATGTATGGCAGCCAATAGGAATAGATTGGAGGGATAGGAGACTAATCCACAACCTGTACATGGAACCAGTACCTATTACTCAGACTGTATCTCAGACCAACCTTTACCTCAGACTTCTCAGGTGCGAGTGGGGAACGAACAATCTGGATGGGCAGTGTTAGGAAGAGGTGTAAGGCAGGGTAGGTATCAGTGGTGCTGTTCAATGTATTTGAGGAGGAAATGATTAAAGAGGCATGGAAAGAACTGGAGGTAGGAATGAAAGTCGGTGGGGAGTTCATAAAATCAGTTGGGTTTGCTGATGACCAAGCTCTAGTTTGTCAGTCAGCCAAGCGGTTGCAAGAATTGCTGAGTGAATTGGAAATTCAGTGCGAAAGATATAAGGTGAGAGTCAGAGAATCAGGTGTAGAGAAGGCTGGAGAAGGTGAAATGGACCGAAAAGAAAGATATGGTGGACAAGGAGAGGGGTTTGCTGGGAGAAATCCTAAGGAGGCAGGAAAAATGGATGGAGGTCATATAGATAGGTAGTGGGATGTTGAAGACTGTAATAGAGAAGAGAATATTTGGCAAACGACAAAGGGGCAGGAATAGGATAGGGATGTTGGATGGGATGAAGGGAGGAAGGAAGTACACAGAGATGAAGGTAGTAGTAGTATTTATTGGAGGCGACCGACAGCTAAGGTAATTTGTGCCATTAGGGATGAAGGGATGGGGACAGGAAAGGATGAAGGGTGGAGAGAAATCCTGCTCTCCATTGCTGCAATTGCTTGCAATCCATTAGCCTGCTCTTAACAAAAAGCACCAAGGGGTCCAGCCAGCTTAATTTCCCATCTAACGGACGGCATAGTCACTCATAGTGCCCTCCACAAAGCAGTAGGGGTTGAGATACCACTGAAAAATATGCGACGCAGCCGGGATTCGAACCCGGGTCCTTTGTGTGGGAAGCCTGTACAGTAGCCACCGCACCATCGCGATACCCAAGTAGGTTACTGGATTGTGTTTTGATAGGAGTAACTAAATCTTTATTTAGTAGTTGCGCCCATCCAAAACCTACCTTAACTGGTAGATTACTTAATAGTAATACTGTTTACATTGAATTGCTGAATAACTTACCTGCTGGAAGGATACTGAGTCACTGCATATTGAATTGTCTCCATCCATAAAAATTAATCCATCTTGTTGAAGGGTGTTTGGAATGGCAGCCACTAGGAGAAATTTAAAAAGGACCAAGGGAAATTTTTTTTCAAAGATTTGCATTTTAATACAAGTGCACTATGGCTCACAAATTAAGTGTAGTCATCAAAATAGGAGGCATGATTGCTGATAGAGCTGAGCTCAAAAGCACCGAATGCCAAAATCAAGGATTAAAAATCATCAGTGTGTGAACAGAGTAGACCATTTTGGTCATGTAGTTTCAAAAAATTAGTGAATTTGATCTATTACAGAGTTAAATATGCATAAATTGAAAGGAAGAAAAGCCCACCTATCATTTCATTTTTTTCACTAGTTCAAAATGAATCAGTTTGTAAATATATGATGAATTTTTACCCATTCAAATTCAGATGGACCATTGTTGCTAAACTGGTAGCTAAGATAGTAAATGATCAGTTTGGACCACATACAATTTTCTCAAGTTGAATTTGGACAAATTATCAATGGAACAATTTGTAATTTGAATTTTAACAATGTGAATCTGGGTATTGATATATATTTTTCTTTAATTCATTCATCCCATTTTTTCCAAATTGGAACCAGGGTAAATATCACATATATTGTGAATATGCTGGGAGTTTTGCTAAATACCATCTCTCTTGGAATGACCATGCTAGTCAATGGTGTCACAAACTCAATAGTATTTATTTTCCTATCAAAACCATGGTGTCCCTTGATGCTGTCACATATGATGGTGAATTCCAATCTCAACTTAAATAATGCATTTTTGTCTGGGATGTTGATACAATTTTCAAAATTTTTGAGGATTGTTGACATTATTTCCCATATTTCACATCAAATATTACCAATCTTGGTTTCAGAAACTGAATACATATTTCCCATTCATTCTATATATGGGTTACTGTGATCCACTCAGTAAAAATCTGAATGTTCACCACTATTCTAAAAGGTAGTATAATTGCATTCATTGTTCTTTCATGAGGCCCAAAGACCATGAGCATGCTCTTTAGCAAACTTAATGAGCAAATGAAATAAGTCAGAAATGTAGTTTTTAAGAGAAAAGTGAAATTGATGTCACAGGCCAGACTCTTTTACTCTGTTAATGAGTTTCATTGCTGTTCAAATACATATTTCTCAAGTGCCTACTTTAGGTTTCTCTTATTTTTCTAAGTGTGAAGGGTGCATATTTCTTGACAATATGCTGATCTATCTTTGATATTTTCCATGCATACTCCAAGTTTATCCTACTTTGTTCAAATGGCAACCACAGTAGATATCGCATTTAGGAAGTAAAAGAGTTAGACTGAAGTGAGGTATGATGGAATGGCATAATGAAACTCCTAACTAAGAATTGTTCTAGATGACACACTGGATATTGGAATCCGGTATTTTATTTCCAGAAATATTGTCAATTTTAAAGAAATCTGTAAAGATACTTAAAGAGTAACTTGGGTCAGACTAATGCATGCCACTGCTTTAGAGTAGATTAATCATTGTGGAATTGTATGAATTTTAATTATGTGAATAAATAACTGAATTGTTGAAGGGAAAACTTTTCCAATGGATTAAATGTCAGTACCCAGTAACCTTGAGGTGGAAGGGGCAGAAGCAGGCAGGGAGGAAATGCCTCATGCTGGAACCAATGGATAGTCTGTACATCTGATTACCAGATTTCAGAACTCACTGCTCTGCTGTAATTGGTTTACATACCTAGTATTTTAAATGCCTCAACTGTCAAGACCTTACCAAACACCAAGGCCCCTTCTGTTTAACTCCATGTACCATATGCCAATGCCAAAAATTAAGTCCCCATGAGAGAGCACAACTTACTCTCATATGGCTCCACATGTGTGCATATATATTTAAACATTAGTGTACATATTAAAGGAATAGAAGTGCAGGTGTTTATAACTGAAAAGGTTTCTGAAATTTTACCCTTGGTAGTAATGCAATGATTAGACAGTATTCCATTTATGCAGTTATGCTTTCAGAGTAAAAGATTTGATATAACTTTACCCATGCAGTCAGAAAATGGCAGCAAATCTCTGGGCTCCCAGCTTATAAATTCAGCATTATTATCCTCATGAAATCCCATTGCAGCATTGAGAGAATCATGAGATAGTAGATCATGTGTAGAACCTTGCTCCAATTTGAATTGACTTGTGGATATGGTCTTCCTCACTGTTGTGTCAGTCGTAGAAGAGCAGAAATATTCTTGTGGGGTTGATACTGGAAAAGCATAGCCATCAGAACAAGTCAAAGTGCAGAGGAAACTGGTTGAATCCTTTTTCCTTCCCCTACTGCAGTTAGAATTTCCATTAATTGGGCCTGGGAACTCTGGACATGCATGCTCTGAAAGAAAGAAGTAGAGTCGCCATTTTAAGATATTCCAACCTATGCATCTCATAGCTATTCCATAATAAATAGTACTTATGCTACAACAAGTAGGTGTTCAATTTTGACTGAATAATATGTACTGGATTGATCTGGCATTATGAAATTTGAAGGCTGAATAATATGTTTGGGCTCCTCTGGTGAAGTCTGATATGTTTTCTGAAATTATTAGGTTCCATTTCTAACTAATCATTTAATACTGCTTTGTTTATGTCAAACATAAACAATGTTACAAGCACTGGGGGTGGCCCAGTTGTAACACTGAATCTATGGCAATGATGTAGGATATAGTTCAGTTGTTAACAGGTAAGAGACACATGAAATTGTGCATTAGTTTAATCTTTGCGTAAGGCATATATTTAAACATGGATGTGATAAATAAAAAAGCTCACCAACAGGTATGAGGCTCCATTTTTAACTTAACAGTTTATATGCATAAGCCATGTCTTCAAGAAATAGTAAGATCACACAATGAACTTTAATAACATAATTATTCTGACCCTGGGGACTACTACATTATAAATTGGATTTGAGAATTTTTGCAACTTTTCAGCAGTATACTTCTACTTTATATCCCTGGATTTGAATTGTTGCAAAGTTAAAAAGTTTCTTTAATGCGACATTGGAAATGGCTCCTGGTCCTTAATAATATATAATTGTGCAATATTGAGCTTGGACAGCATGGAATTTGATTAATTAAAAGTAAATGGGTACCTGTAGTTTGCTCTCATGATTAAATAAAATGAAATAAATATGCGAGAGAAGATTGGCAGTATATTAGAAAAATATCATCACAGTAGTATCGAAGTATAATATGACTACTACTTATAAATCCTTTACAAGTACTACTTTTAATTCCTTCCATTACCGGTAGGTTACCTAGCATTTAGAGTTGCATAATGAAAAAGGATATTCAGAATTGGAGAAAGGATATGAATGGTTACATGAATTAATAGGAAGGCAGATGATATAGAAATTGATCTGAAATTTAAAAAATAAATTATTCTTAAAAAGGAAAATTTTCAGGAAATGAAGGAGTCATGAAGATATTAGGAAAAGATTTTTATGAGATGATGATTTCGCTTAAATGTATCATTTGGTTGCAAAATAGTGATCAAAGGTAAGTTATTCAAGTGAACAGTGTTTATGACCATGTGCCATGTCAGAGTTTTGGTTTCAAGACAAAATATTTTATTAATATCTCATTCCTTGTGAAAAAGTGTTTGTAAATGCTTTAAATTCATTGTCAATCACCTTCTTGTGATGAAATACAAATATTATTGTTATTTGGATGGACCTAGCTACCAAATAAATAATTTGTTACTCCTAATAAAACACAACCCAACATCCTACTCTACAACAATTCCCTCTTCATCTCTGTGTACTTCCTACCTTCCTTCATCATGCCCAACATCCCTATCTTATTCCTGCCCCTTTCTTGTTTGCCTAACATTCTCTCCTCTATTACAGTCTTCAACATCCCACTGCCTATCTATATGCCCTTCATCCATTTTTCCTGCCTCCTTAGGATTTCTCCCAGCAAACCCCTCTCCTCGTCCACCATACTTCCGTATTAATTTTCCTTTCAGTCCATTTCACATCCTTCTCCACAACCACATTTCAAAAGCCTCCAATCTATGTCTATCCACCTGCTTCAGTCACCACATGTGCAGGTGGTGGATTAGCCTCCTGTTACTCCAATCTATTCCTATTTTCTGCAATATACTCACTAGCTTTTCCCAATTCACTCTATCAAACCCCTTTTTGAAATCTACGAAACAGGAAAATACGTTCTGATTGTATTCTATATTCCTCTTGATTAGTGATCTAATTACTGCAATGGTATCACTTGTGCCTTGTGGCGGTTCATTTGTTGATGTAGCAGTTTATTTGTTTGTGCGATTCAGGGGTGTGCCGCGAGGTGTCACCCTAGGCACGACCCACGAGGAGGCATTTTGACCCACGAGAGACCAGTCACGCCTCAACTCCCGCCGAGCGTTCATCCCTCTTGTGCACGTTGCGCCCATGGCAATATATCTTTCCGTGTGGACCTTGGTCTGTTATCCACAGCACTCCGAATAAATCTGCTGTTCATTCAAACGCTTTATATGTGCTTTATTAGTATTTCCTAGCACCGCCTGCGCTAATATAATTTCCAGCACACCCACAAATTGGTGACCCCGACGTGGTCGCTAAGGTGACTCAAGTGTTGCGCGCGAAAAGTTTTTATATTTATTGTGTGGAAACGGAAATTTTCAGTGCTCGCAGTTTATCTAAATTTCGAAGTGCTAGCTAATCAAGCATCCTCACTGGAATATGGCCGAAAATACACACGCCGTCAACCACGTGGCCATGCGGGTGCCGCCATTTTGTCCGGAGAAGCCACAGCTCTGGTTCGCCCAACTCGAGGGAAATTTTCGCCTCGCGGGCATAACCGAGGACACTGACAAGTTTTGGGTGGTTGTGGCGAATCTTGACACCCGTTACGCACAAGAGGTCGAGGACATAATCGTCAACCCTCCCTTAACGGACAAGTACAAGCGGTTGCGAGAAGAATTGGTTCGGCGGGTTTCGCCGTCCGAGGAGCAAAGGATCAAGCAACTCCTCGGGAATGAGGACATGGGTGACCACAGACCGTCGCAGCTTCTGCGACATCTTCGCTCGTTGGCTGGCGGAGCCGTTCCGGACGACCTTTTACGGACAATTTGGTTGAGCCACCTGCCGCGTCCTGTCCACGCCATTTTAGTCACCCAGGCGTCTACGAGCTTGACAGATCTCGCCGCCCTGGCAGACAAGGTAGCGGAGGTGACTCATTCGCCGTACGCTGCCGCAGTGGCCCCCAACCTGGTTATTAGTGAACTGATGGAGAAGATAGAAAACCTCTCCCAACAAGTGGCAGCGCTCGCCAACGAGCGCGGCCCACACTCGCATCCCCGTTCCCGCAGCCGCGGCCGAACCCCACCCCGTCACCAGTCCTCCAGTAATTCCCAACGAGACCAAGGCATCTGCTGGTACCACCGCCGTTGGGGGAGTAACGCCACTAAGTGTACCCTTCCCTGTTCATACGACGCGGGAAACGAAGCGGGCAGTGCCTGAGGGCGGCAGGTTACTGCTCAAACCTATCCAACCGTCTTTTTGTCGTTGATGCCGCGTCCGGCGTCAAATTCCTTGTAGATACTGGTGCCGATATCTGTCTCTACCCAGTCACGCGGCTCCGTGAGCGTCGAGGGAAGTCGGATCTTCAGCTTTTCGCTGCCAATGACACTCCCATCGCCACATACGGATCTGTCACTCTCTCCCTTTCCCTTGGCCTCCGGCGAGAATTTTTGTGGAAGTTTGTTGTCGCCGATGTGCCGCAGCCAATAATAGGGGCCGATTTTCTCCGCCATTTCGGTCTCCTTGTGGACATTGCACGTAAACGTTTGGTGGACAATGTGACGACGCTATCGGTTAAGGGCACCGTCGCCTCTCCCAGCAAAAGTCAAGTGAAAGTTGTCAGTGGTGTTTCCCCATATTCCCGCCTTATTGCCGAATTCCCGGAGATAACAAATCCATCGGGAGCTCCCCGGCGAGTCAAGCACTCCACGGTTCATTTTATAGAGACCACCCCTGGCCCTCCGGTTTCATCTAGGCCCCGCCGTCTCGCACCAGACAAGCTTGCCATTGCCAAGAAGGAATTTGAGCTGATGCTTCAGACAGGTACTGCGCGGAGGTCATCTAGCTCTTGGTCCTCTGCCTTACACCTGGTGCCGAAGAAGAGCGCCGAGTGGCGCCCGTGTGGCGACTACCGCTCACTGAATTCCAGAACCGTGCCCGATCGTTACCCGGTACCGCATATCGAGGATTTTGCGCAGGGGTTATGTGGCTGTACCATATTTTCAAAAATTGATTTAGTTCGGGCGTTCCACCAAATACCTGTCAACCCTGCAGATATTCCCAAAACTGCCATAATAACGCCTTTCGGCCTTTTTGAGTTTCCATTCATGACATTTGGCCTTCGAAATGCTGCGCAGACCTTTCAGAGGTTTATAGATGAGGTGTTAAAGGGATTGCCTTACGCGTACGCATATATAGATGATATCCTTGTTGCATCACGTAATCCTATGGAGCATGAGCAGCATCTGCAGACAATATTTGGCCGCTTGAGGGATCACGGCGTGGTTATTAATCCCTCAAAGTGTGTTTTCGGTGTGAATGAGGTACAGTTCCTAGGATGCACGGTGTCAGAGGAGGGAACTAAACCACTCACCGAGAAGGTTAACGCCGTGCGTGATTTTCCCCTACCAGCTACCGTACGCCAGCTACGGCAATTTTTGGGTATGGTAAATTACTACCGCCGTTTTATCCCCAATGCCGCAAATACCCAGGCTCCCCTTAGCGACCTTCTGGCGGGCAAGGTAAATGGCAAGGACTCAATCAGCTGGACACCAGCATTAGAGACTTCGTTCCTAGCCTGCAAAGAGGCTTTATGCAATAGTGCCGTTTTAGCACATCCGAACGTGTCTTTACCCCTGGCCCTTTTCACAGACGCTTCAGAGTTTTCGGTTGGCGCCGTCCTTCAACAACTCACTTCCAAAGGATATCAGCCTCTTGGTTTCTGGACCAAGAAACTGAGTGATGCTGAAAGGCGTTACAGCGCTTACGACAGAGAACTGTTAGCAGTATATAAGGCAGTGCTCCAGTTCCGGCATATGGTGGAAGGACGAACCTTCACCATCTATACGGACCATAAACCCCTTTCTTTTGCATTTTCCCAGAGGCATGAGAAGTGTTCCCCCCGGCAGTTTAGGCATTTGGACTTAATAAGTCAATTTACCACTGACATCAGATATGTAGCAGGTAAAGATAATATCGTAGCAGACACCATGTCCCGCATTCAGAGTATTTCTGCCTCCATAGATTACTCTGCACTAGCTGCCTCTCAGGAGTCTGATCATGACCTTGTCAATTCTCTTCAGAATTCCTCATTAATTTTGAAGAAAGTTGCTTTTCCTGGTTCATCACACCCTCTGTTATGTGATATGTCCACTTCCTCAGCCAGGCCAGTAGTCACCGAACCTTTCCGAAAACAGGTATTCCTCAGCATGCATGGATTATCCCACCCTGGCATTCGACAGACAACCCGCCTAGTAGCTGAGCGCTTTGTTTGGCCTTCCATGAGGAAAGACTGCCGTGCGTGGGCACGCTCATGTTTGCAATGCCAGAGGAACAAAATCACGAGACATGTTTCGTCCCCCATTGGTGCTTTTCCCATTGCTAGTGCCAAATTTATGCATATTCACATAGATTTTGTTGGGCCTCTTCCATGCAGCCATGGTTTTCGCTATATATTGACATGTGTTGACCGCTTCAGCCGGTGGCCTGAAGCTTTTCCAATTCAAGACATCACTGCAGAAACTGCCGCCAGGACCCTTTTCCAGGAGTGGATTTCGCGTTTTGGAACTCCTGTTCGCATCACCACTGACCAGGGGCGGCAATTTCAGAGTAACTTGTTCCGGCAGCTGATGCAGTTGACGGGGGCAAAGCACCTGCAGACATCGGCCTATCACCCTGCAGCCAATGGGATGGTGGAACGCCTTCACCGCCAGTTGAAGGCAGCTATCCGTTGCCATGGTGGTAACCAATGGACTGATGTCCTGCCCGTGGTTCTCATGGGTCTGAGGTCCACATTTAAAGAAGATATTCAGGCAACGCCTGCAGAGGTCATTTACGGCCAAACACTTCGGCTTCCTGGAGAATTCTTTTCCCCTTCCACTAGTGCCATTGCTGCTACTGCAGATTATGTCACCACCCTGCGGCAGAGCCTTTGCCGACTCCAGCCGCAGCCAGTCTCTCGACACGGAGCCCGCAACATTTTTATGTTTAAAGATCTGGAAACTGTTTCTCATGTATTTTTGAGAAATGATAGGCTTCATCCGTCGTTGGATCCTCCTTATGATGGGCCATTTCCAGTGATCCAGCGTGGTCCCAAGACATTCAAACTTAAAATCCAGGGTAGAGAGGTATCTGTGGCAATTGACCGCATCAAACCAGCGTATGTTGTTAATGATGACATTTCTTGTGCTCAGTTTGATGAAACTCCTTGGTTAGTGCCACATTGCCCTCCTGCTACCATACCACCTGCTGCCACCAATCCTACCGTTCCTCAGCAGCCTCCCATATTACCGCAACCTAGACGATCGCAGAGAAGAGTGCATTTTCCCAAGCATTTAGCTGACTTTGTGACTTAGGGGCATTTCATTATTATTTTTTATTTCTCCATCTCCTGTATGTTATCTGATTTTACTTTGTACTTGCTGCTGTGTTATTGTATAACAGTATTTGTTTTTTGTGTGGTATTCTGTACCTGGCATTTGTTAAGTCATTTTTGTGTTTTGTGTGTTTTACAATCACTTAGTGAAGTGCCAGTTACAATTTCTCTCTTTGCTAGAGTATGCTCCGCATCTGCCAAGGGGGGTGATGTGGCGGTTCATTTGTTGATGTAGCAGTTTATTTGTTTGTGCGATTCAGGGGTGTGCCGCGAGGTGTCACCCTAGGCACGACCCACGAGGAGGCATTTTGACCCACGAGAGACCAGTCACGCCTCAACTCCCGCCGAGCGTTCATCCCTCTTGTGCACGTTGCGCCCATGGCAATATATCTTTCCGTGTGGACCTTGGTCTGTTATCCACAGCACTCCGAATAAATCTGCTGTTCATTCAAACGCTTTATATGTGCTTTATTAGTATTTCCTAGCACCGCCTGCGCTAATATAATTTCCAGCACACCCACATGCCTCTTCCCTTCCTAAACCCATCCCTTGTGCCCTTCCCTCCCCTAAGTAATCATTTTCCCTACTCTCAATTCTTTTGTTGATGATCCTGAGAATAACTTTAGCTGGGTGGGAAATCAAACTTATTGTTCTGTAGTTCTCACATGATGTAGCCTTTATCTTTATCAGAATAGACACTAACACTGATCTCAAAAAGTCTTCTGACGAGATTATTCCTCATGGATAATACAAATCAGTCCATATAGTCTCTTCTTACGTCATTTTCTTAAATCTTATAGTAGTTCCACAGGAATGTTTTCTATCCCCAAGGCCTTAATTGATTTCATCTCTCTTAATGCCCTTTCAATCTCATCATCAAGTATGCCTGTACCTAAGCTATCTTTGTCTATGCCATGTTCTTTTTCTTTGTCTAATCTTGTTGGCCTAAGTTATTTACCATACAGTTCTTCTATATATTCCTACCATCTCTCTTGGATCTTTTCTGTTTCAACTGTTATTTTACCCAACCTATCTCTAACTGTTAGCACAGATCTTCCTTCCCTTCTTACATTCCAATTTCCTATTCTAACTAATATGGCCTTCTTCTGCCCTGCTGCTGTCGGTTTTCCTTTGTTAGGGTTTTGTGAGATGACGACCGCGGAAGCCTTGCCTCTCCCTCTGCCGGGCACGACACACGGCCGACTGGGCAGAGTCCCCTAGTTGCCAGAACTCACACTCTCTAATGGCCATCACTATATTCTTGGAAATGACAATTGAGGTGGTTTCCCATTGACTTCCTCAATAGTGTTTTTTTAACGTGACACCATCACTTAATGGCCACCCCACTGGGGTCAGACGCCTCTGCAGGCTCCTCACTGAGGAAAAGTAGCTGCGTGAACTACTTTTTGTCTGGCTCCTAACCTTCGACCTATCTGGTATTGGTGACCCTACCAGAAGTAACTATCATAACTCCCGCCAGCTCAGCTCTAGGGGTCATCGGAATGGACAAGCCCTTCCACCACTTCAAGGATGACGTCCATGGGAGGGGGATATTTCATATAGCTTGCTGAATAAATTCATCCATTTTACAAACATACAGCAGCCTGTTTGATTAATTAGACGATAAATATAAGGAAAGTGATTTTACGAGTGACTTAAAAGATATTATTTTGATAGTGGAAATTAATACGAATGTTTTTTACATGTTATATTACTGCTTAGTTCAGACTTGGTTGATTTCAAAATACTTCCAATTTTTGTATCGGCAATAAACAGCGTTCATTGCGTATCTGTTATTGCATATATCTCTTATCCTAAGCAGTTGACTTTGTTCTGTTCTGTCACCTATTGGAACCTTAATTTTTTTTCTCGTGCAACGTCAAGGTGATCTTTGAACATTTCTTCGGGAAATGTTTCTTACACGGTATTGTTGAAGAACAATCGGCCACATTGTATCTCCCCATCACTGACTTATTTCCACATTTTTTGCTATTTCATACCATAATGTAGCCTGTATCATTTAATGTGTATGTAATTTTCAAGGTGAATGAACAGTAAATTATTATTGTGTAGTATAGAAATCTACCCCATATATTTCCACGTTTCTGTTTCCGATATCTAGTATTAAGTTCTTGTAGATTGTTCATTATGAATAGCGTTTACAACAATTTACTGAATAATATAATTATAGAATGGTATTAGATCTGGAATAAATTTCCTATAATCAGCCAATGACCATACCACGTTGAAAACACCGGTTCTCGTCTGATCACCGAAGTTAAGCAACGTCGGGCCCGGGTAATACTTGGGTGGGCGACCGCCTGGGAACACCGGGTGTCGTTGGCCCTTTTTTTTCTCTTTTGTATATTTTAATTGTTTTTAACATTCTCCCACTCGTCAGGAACTTATTTTCACATT
The DNA here is from genome assembly GCA_037158775.1 of Hetaerina titia. Classification (NCBI taxonomy): domain Eukaryota; kingdom Metazoa; phylum Arthropoda; class Insecta; order Odonata; family Calopterygidae; genus Hetaerina; species Hetaerina titia. Next base: position 104,034,272 of record CM073772.1, on the reverse strand, counting down.
TTTGTCAAGCAGGTCTAACAATGAAGGCATTTTTCTCTTCAATTTCTGACATTAGTGGGCAATATTAACATCAGATTCATCCATCAATCGACCACCACTGTACCGTTCCTTTACTGCCTTGTACTTTAAAGTGTTTCAGCATTTCAACAATTAATTATTTGTTTGTTTGTTTTTTTCACGTGCAAAGTTTTTATAATAGTAAATCAAGATTTATTTAAAATACGACGAAATTTCATATTATTATGAAGTAATCTCTCAGTTTCTTTTAGTATTATGCACTTATTTCACCCTTCTGCCAACTTTCCATAGCCTTTACATTGCCTCTTACACTGCCTCTTCCACAACAGTTCCTTTGCTCTATTTGTTACTTATCTCAATTCATTATTTCACACTTTGTACTTCCTTCTGCCTAACTCTGTGTTTACATTCTTCCATTTCCTTCTCTCATCTATCTTTTTAATCATCTCATCCGTGATCCATGGTTTCCTTGTCCTTTTCCCATTAATGGTTCCTATTGTTTCTTTTGCAGCTTTCAAAATCCCTTTTTTTTATAGTTCCATTTTTCCTCAGTAATACTTAGCTCTTTTCCCTCACTTATGATATTCTCTACAACCTGCTGATACTCCTTCCTTGTCAATCCAGTTAATGCTTCTACATTCCATTTCCTACACTGCCACCCCTGCCTTATCTATATGAAATGGAGCCTACACTCCATAAAAGCTAAATTGTGATCTGAGTCCATATCCGCTCCTGAGAAGCTCTGCAAATTGAACATGCTGTTCCTAAATCTGTGCCTAACCATAATATATTCTAACTGATACCTTTCTGAGTCACCTAGTATTTTCCATGTATACTATATGTACACCTTTTGTGGTGTCTAAACCAAGTGTTGGAGATGACTAACCCCTGTCTCCTGCAGAACTCAATTGCTTCTCCTGGCGTTCATTCCTCCTGCTTAAACTGTAGTCCCCCACCTCATCACCATCTCTTCCATTGCCTATCGTCTCATTCCAAGTCCCCATCACTATTAAATATTTCCCTGCAGGAATACATGCGATTATGTCCTCTAACTGATCGTATATCCTATCGACTTCTTCCTCCTTATGATTGATTGTTGGTATGTATACCTGAACAATGATCAAGTTCGTCGGCTCTGCTTTAATCTCTACGAGTAAGATTCTATCAGTTTCTTGCTCTATGTTGACTACCCTTCTTCGTACCTTTGTATTCAATATTATGGCAACCCCTCGTTGGCTCTCATCCTCTCCACTGTTTTTAACTTTTTAGCTATCACTCCAGTAATATATCCTTCCATCTCACCTTGCATAGACCTAAAATATCTATATTTCCTCTTCCCATATCTCGTTTTATATTCTCTAATTTTTCTCTCAATGTAGTTCAAATCCCATGTCCGTAGGCTTGAACACAGGTCACTTTTCTGATATTTTTTATTCTTTCCACTATCATCTGTTGAACGGGAATGTTCCCTTAAAATTTGAGGCTTCTAACTTAGTGTAAATGCCCAGGAATTTTTGTCAACAAGTCAGTTACTAGCTTTATATATAAATAATAAAATTTATAATTAAATATATATTATCATATAATTTTATGAAACTCACCTTTAATTGTTATGGTGATTTCACAGGTGTTATTGTTGCCATGACTGTCAAATGCAGTGTATTGAATAGTTGTGTCTCCAACAGGAAAAACTTCTCCTTGACCCCCATCTAGGCCTTGCCACATCATGGCCTCTGCCCTTCCACTTATCTGTGCTTTTACCTGCACACTCACGTCATCCCCTGAGTTGTCTTCAAACACAGGTTTATCCCAGGTCAAACCATGTGCCATTACAGCCATGTCACTTTTAGGTTCCAGGCTTTGAGTTATTGGTTCTGATGGGAGTATAAATGGTGGTGGAGTCACACATGCATGAACAGTGGGTGGCTGCATATCTATGAAAGGAAGATTATAGTTATATCACCATTTGGGGAGCTTAATGAAGCTTCTTATAATATTAACATCTATTTTTCAATATATAATAAGTGCATGGACAGAGGATTAGATAGAGCTGCTGCCATAGGAGGGAAAAGTATTTTGAGTCAAGGGTAGTCTAGTGTGTATTCACCCTCTGCCACACACCCTAGCAGTGGCTTCCAAGGTACTATTAAATAATAATAAAATATGCAAATCACCTACTCACTAAAAGTGATGGTAAACTCATTATGCTTCAATTTTGTGTAAAGTGTAAATTAAATTAGCTCTCTTGTATTTATATTTTATAAGAACTGATATTTAAAAGAAGGGAAATGAACTTTCATTATTGGCCAAAATTTAATATCATTAATTACACTTCTGCTCTGATCTTTACAATGCCAAATGACTACCAAATAATAATAAAATAAGATACACTTGCATATGGATTTAATATTTGATCCGATATGTTCAGTCATTTAAATTAAATTATAATGAATAAATATTTACTCTACCTCTTACTGATATGATGAATTTGCACTCTGCTTTGTTTCGATTAGCATCCCGTGCAACAATTGTCACTTCATTATCACCTATAGGAAGTTTGGCTGGCCATGAAATTGCTGGAATGGCTGTTAAGGTAACTGGAATCCCAGAGTTATCTGAAAGTCAATCATTTGAATGAATTGTAAAATTTATATTTGTGCAAAACTCTTATCATGCAGGCATGATTGAACATGTACCAAACTAGCATTAATTTTTTTACCATATAAGTAGACCTAAAGCAGTAAAATGAGCCATATTGATTAGTGCTGTCTCTGGAGAGAATAAATTAAAAAGAAGGCTTGAGGGTTTGGTGCCAACAATGGTACTGAATGAGTAAACCTTTTACCATATGTTGTCACACTTAACTATTATATTACTACTGGTTTTGACACTGTGTGAGGGAACCTCTCCTGCCTGCCCATCTTTGTTTCTGTCCATATTTTGTTCATAGAAAATTGGATACAGAGAAATTCCATCTTTTATCATTCCCATTGTTTACTTGTGTTCCATATGAAATGCTCTGGACAGGCCATTTTCCATGGATAGATTGCTGTGCACCAGTTTTTTCAACTTTTGTTTTTTCTCTGCTTTTTCTGAGATGGCTCTTGTGGCATTGTAATTTTTAATCAAAAAATAGGTTTGCTAGCAAGGGAAGTGATATCCATACACTATATAATATCATCCAGTCAAGAGAGAATGGATTAAGAGATAATGGAAAGTCTATTTCACCTCTCCTCTTCGCTGATTCTTCACTAGCTAATAGAAGGGTACCTACCAGAGTTTCCATCCAGACAAAACTACTGACACATATGCTCTTTTGATAAGACGACAAATTAAGGAACTATGATTGGGCTTAGGCCTGAGAGATGGTCTTGGGAGTATGACTTGAATAAATGACATTCATTGGAGCACATTGGACTAGTATAACCTCCAAAGTCTTTCTCCTCCTGTCTCACCTTCTTACCAACTACCTTCTAGCAATTGTGACTCTTCTCTCTTAACCCAATCTAATCCAAATTGAATATGATATTTTTGCATTTACTAAATAATCCTTCCACCTTTTAAGGTATCTTTAAATATTTAAAATAAATCAACAAGTATTTTAAAATTCAATGAAAATAGTCACAAAAACTATGATCAGCATATGTTTGTATTATTATTAGCCTTATTACTAGCCTTGGAAAAAACATTGCACTTTTATTACATGTTTCAACTTGCAATGGCTGCCACTGATGCAATACTGAAGTAAACTTGATGAAACTTGTACCCCATTTCCACTCTACAGTAGGCAAATAATATTATGTTAAATTAAGTTTTTACACAATAAAGCATGCCAATAAAACATATTATGATTACTCTAATGAATCTCTCTCATAAAGGATCTTAAGATCTGAGCATATGACATTTCATTGTTATGAGCAGTAATTATGATTGTACTGACCATTTGCAATTGGCTGGTCCCAGTAAACTGTTGCAAACTTTTTGTTCTCGTCAGTTTCGACAGAAACATTACCTGGGCAATTAAGAGTAGGTGGCTCAATGTCTAAAAAGAAAAATATTTAATTAGCCATTGGTATGCACCAAAGTCAACCTTAAGTCTATGTTTCCCCATGAATCTATATAGTTGAGTTTTTTCTACAGGCATTTCACGATCTTGTTTAAAGAACTTGATTCAACCAGAAAAAAAGTTAAAGTTGTTTAAGATTTCCAAAGTTCACCACATAGAAAAGGCACATGTTAAACAAGAACTCCCTAATGATAATGAAAATTGATTTTTACCTGTCAAGTAATAGTAATGACTGTCATTTCATTTGTTTTTAATTTTCTTTGTTCATTCCAGAAGTATCTTCCCACCTATACACTAAAGCAAGTGAAAACTTACCAACACATCTTCCTCCATTCCACTTTCCCCTTTGCCACGCCAATGCTTCCTTTGTGCTTGCTATTTCTGTAGTTGTCAATTCCCAGTTACCGTCTGGTCCACAAATAAGTTTACCTTGGTTGGTCTCCCACTCCAGTCTATCCCTCACTCCCCACAGAACATATCCAGGATTGCAAACTAATAAACAACTGGTGATTATAAGCGAATGATGTTGGCGTCCAACACAAATTGGTGGAAAGACTTTCCCGTGGGGTAGGGACTGAAGTGAGGGACATGACTTAGCTGAAAATGGGAAGTAAATATTAAAACATCCAGGAACTGATTTTTCAATGACAAAACTCTCAATAAGTAATTGATTAATGGAATTTTACATGCAGACATATATAAAATTGATAAAACTTATACAGATTATTGCATAAATGATCCACACCTTTGCAGTAAACTTGCAGCCCATCCCATATGCCATTTGGTAAGCATGTTCGTTTTGTTGAGCCAACCAAGTGATAACCAGAGTTACAGTCAAATCGACAAACAGTGTTAGGCAAAAAACCATCTTTAGGTCCAAGTTGCATGGAGGCATTTCCCTTGAGGGAACCCAACTTTTGTTCACATTGGATTGTGCCATCCTTGGGGTGTTGAAGTGGTGGGCATCTCTTAACTTAAAAGAAAAGGACATAAATAAGTTTTTTTTTCACAAGTACTTATTAAAATTCATGAATATCATGGGTTCCATCAATGTAGAGTGACACAGTTTTTCATGAAACTAGATTTTCCATAATTGTAGTAGTTGCATTCAAAATTATTTTAGTCTTGCTGAAGTTGTTGGTTCATATTTTTTTGGATTGAATAAAGCATTACAAATCTAAAATATTAACTTTATCATGTATTGGAGAGAGCTGCCCTGAATTGTGGCATAAAGGTGTGGATTGACAATAATAATATCACATCAAAATGAGGTAATAAAAAACCAGAACAATTTAAGGGGAACAAACAGTATAATTTATTTATAAAAGAGGCAATATTAGATAAAATAGGGGAGTTGTTGATGTACCATAATTGTCAATCACTACCCTGAATTTACATTTTTTATTGCATATGCTTCAATAAAATTGAAAATATGTGTTAATTTATCTGTGGAAGTTTAGAATGTTTTGAACGAAGCAAATGAGAAAAGATTTACTATAAGAAAGGCCTACCACTTTTTACATTCTTTCAGCATTTTGTTATTTTCTTCCTGTGTTTGCTACAGTACTGGTATATTAGGGTGTTATCACTATTTTGAGCAGTTGTATGTTCCCGACTCAAGAATGTAGGCTAATTTAGGTAACCTTTGCTGCAATATAGGTGATAATATTTTATTGATGCTGTAATAAATAACCTAGAACAAAACCATATCATTACTGCTCTTCTGGCATAATGCCAAATGTCACTTTTAGTTTTCACTGCTACCGAAAATTTTTAATCCAGTGATTATTGGTTACTCACTGACACATGATGCATCATGGCCAGTCCAATTTCCATTGGGACCACAAGTTCGAATGTGGGATCCAATGAGGACAAAGCCTGTTTTGCACCGAACTCCACATGTTGACTTGAATGTCAAATTTGGACATGCATCTCTGCTTCCTGACTGCATTCTTCTGTTGATTCCATTTTTTCTCTCTCTGTTGGCCCTACCAAGTCTTCGTCCACCACTCCTCTTTCCACTTATCATTCGTGTAAAATAACCATTTAGAGGAGGTGTCAGTGGTGGGCATGTGATTGCTGAAAAAACAAATTTGTTAATAGTTATATAGTTATTCAATGCTACTAATGACAATCATGATATACCATGGCAGATTCACAGATCACTCAATCAACCTAAGAGTAATGGTTCATGCAAAAGAAAATTAGGAGGAGGAGGATAACTAAAGCATTAATTTCTTAGGTGCCATGTCCAGGGATTTAGCCCACACCCCTAATAGTGGTGATTGTTCTGAGGAACCAACCATAACATTCATAGTTTCAATGCATTGAAGACCAGCCTTTACCTAAACTTAGAGTCACTGCTTTGATGAAAATTCATCTCGATTTATTTTCTGAAAATGGTTGCGAGTATGAATTTTTCCCTACTTTTGTAGATCAGTCTCCCTCAGGAGAGCATACTCAGTAAACATTGTGTACTAATAAAAGTGGTTCCCTGCAAATTCCTATATCCACTTGAGACTGGCCTTGAAAAATAAATACCCTTGGACATTTAACGACCCTCTGTGTGGGAGGCACTTATTTACACTGGGTGTTTGAGAATGTAATCCTCCCCACAGTTATACTATTTTGTTTCTTTCTGTGACCCCTTAAATATTCGTAGAGAGTAACTGAGAGTTTTCATGGGTTATGAATTATTTTGATTGCTTTTTACTTTAAAATTACTCACAGAGATGAGGGAGATTAGACTCTGCTACCCTTCCTTGGATTTGTCATCTATCACATCCTTCTTTAAGTTCCAGTGAAATTATCCCAGAAGCGGCATGGTTCCCCATTCAAAAATATGGAACTAGTTTATTGTTCTTTCTTTTGATTTTGCTCTCTTAAAGTCTCTGCTGGTTCATGAGCCCCTGGGATCCTGACAAGTAACTCTGGGCTTGTTGTCAGGTTTCCCAGGCACCAAGCCACCTGTGTTAACTCAGTACTCATGCCTGAAGTAGGATTTAAGCCCACAAAATTTGGATTAACAGCTGATGAATTATTGACCTGACCTATTGGCCCACCCTAGGAAATGACCCTATGTAAATATTAATAATTTTATTTGTCATTAAGTAGGCATACTATGGACATCATCCAAAGAAACACATTGAACAAATGACATATACATGTATCAGTGCATCAATGAATGAAATTTATTTGTGATATGCGGTACTGGAACTCAAATATTTTCAGTTGTTGATTTGTTCGCATGTCAGCAGATATTTTCCTTTAATTCTGCACAAAACTCCAAATCTTGCAGTTGAAAACAAATGTGAGAAATTGCATAGTAGAGAAGTAAGTGCCGAAACAAGGTTTGGATCTGGGTCCCTGATATCAAGCCAAATTTCTAATGGCTTTTAAAGTAAGAAAGTGTACTTAAAAATTACCATACATATTGTCACGAAGTAATAATAATATGTGCAGAGCATTACAACCCTTGAAGCTAGAAGAAACTCTAAATGTATGGGTGTTTGCCTTAGACATATAGTGTTTGCCTTAGACATATAGTGTTTGTTTTGGCCTTTTTCTGTACTAGTTATGCAAGACATCTTTTACTTTAAGTCTTGCAGTTTATTGATTTGAGAGCCATGGTCAGTTGATCCAATTTTGTATTCATGTATATTTATTTAATATCCGACCTTCGGGTTGATTACTGTGTTTATGGTTTTTTTTATATAATGTTTTGATAACTCCATGCTTAGACTGTTTCTTAAGTAATCCTCTATCAACACTTTGCTGTAGACCTGGTCAATTCAATTTACGAGTGATATTAGAGACGGTCATACTTCATTTGGTAAAGCTATATGTACATAAATCAGCTGACTGTGTTTCAATCAAAGCATTATTAGCTTTTTGGCCCAGAAATACATTTCAAAATAATAATCACACAAACATATTTATATGGGGGAATTAACCATTTACCATAATGCAACAATTTCAGAGAGTAAAAATCATTCGCCTTGACCGGGATTCGAACCCGGATCCCTCGATATCCGGCCGAGTGCTTTAACCATTTAAGCTACAAGGTTAAAGCACTCGGCCGGATATCGAGGGATCCGGGTTCGAATCCCGGTCAAGGCGAATGATTTTTACTCTCTGAAATTGTTGCATTATAATACACACATAGCGGATGACTCCGTTAATAGTTACTGTTGCGGCATCTCCCGCAGTTTCTTGTAACCATTTACCATTAACTCATTACTTTTCAAAACATGCTAATTTTCATATTTTATAAAATATCTTTACATATTGTTAAAATATCTCAATTTCTGTTTGACATTCTCACTAATATTATACAGGTATTAAGTTATAGAACCAGGGTGATTATCATACCTAAATACATCAATAATGATATTTTTTAAATATTAAAATAATGTGCATAATGGGAAGTTTTATGATAGTTGTTTGGTAAATTATAAGTGGACTGAAATGAATTTCCATTCATCTTGACTTTAAATGAAAATAGGTTGTTTCATAAGGATGAGAAAGAAGGAAAGAGCATTACCTATACATCTCAGTGATCTTTCATTTGATGAAACATATCCTTCTCCACAAATGCATTGATCAGCCGATGTTGCTCCAGTTTTCTTTGTGATATGATTAGGATCAGGACAGCGTCTACATAGCAGATGCATGTCACCAGGAAATCCACCAGGATTGTACGTTCCCATAGGGCAAGCTGTTACATTGTAAAAATTACACCATTACCACTATTCATTCCTGCATCACCTTTGGCCATAGTCAGCCAATATTAGAGGTAGAAGCAGAATTTGTTTCCTGGTAACATTGTTCAAAATTAACTCATTAATACCTAATGGACTACATAAGTTTCAATGAACGGCTTTAATTTTAAAAGCATGGTGTTAATGGTCTTAAATATACATCATGACTCAGTACCATAACTACACCTCATGTAGTCCATTTTACTTAAAAATAAATGTTTACTCAATGCTCAATTCTTCACCAATGAAAACAGGATTACAATCCACTAGTGATGTTTGATGCCTATTATCATATCATACTTTAAAAACATTGCAGAATTTTCTGTGGGCAAATTCATGTCTTATCTTTTTTACCCACAAATGACTCTACTGGCCATGTAAATGGGAGGTTAGTAGTAGCACAGCTGCCTGTTATGGAGACAAAGATGTTAGAAAATATTAATTCACTATTTGGATAACAATGGACAATACCAACTCACCACATACCTGTTTGTTTCACCATAAAAACTGTGTATTTAAATATACAAGGAATTTTGTTCCACCACACAAACAGAAGTCTTCAATAATTTGTAATATCTGTTCCCTATATCTATTTTTTCCATATTTTCCTTATCCTGCTTGTGTTGTCTTCATTATTATAGGAGTTTTTGACTTTTGGGAAGACTGGGCTTTTATTTCAGGGTCATAGCTGTAGACCCATGACTCAATAATGATCTTTTTTAGAAAACCTGGGTCATCTTTGCAGCTTGGAGCAAGTCCCCTGCAATTGCAGCACGAAATTCTTGATGCTAGCAAGATAAAGGAAAATATGACGAGGCCGCTGATGACCATTCCAAAAAAAAAGGATTTTGCTGATTGTTGTAAAAAGTGGAAGAGGCACTAGGAGAAGTGCGCGAAGTCCCAAGGGAGAGTTCTTTGAAGGGGACTATGGCCTCATTGATCTAGGTAGGCTATTTTTCACAAAATATTGCTTGGCTGGATCCTTTCTGAACAGACCTTGTATACCTTGATGACTATTTAAACTTCTCCAGTTCAAACAGTAACATCACCAGTACTAACCATAACACTATTCATGTAACACTAAACATATCAACAAATAAGTGTCCGCCACCACGTAAGAATCTCACTCGCAAACAATTTTATATTCCTCTCATTCTCCTACTTTTACATACCCTTGTCATATGTAATTGGGTAGAAGTGATAGCTATATCAGACCTCAATATAAAAACTCAAAAATTCTAGGATATTTTTTCATTTCATTTTGACTTATCTTTCCCATTGGGAAAAGCTCATGCCACTAATTTGCCCTTAAATCTGTTCTAGGATAACTAACAGGAAATACACAGCATCTAAACATAAAAGAGCGCTATAACAAATTATATATCATATCAAATGATCAAAGTACAAAATTTAGAAATAAGCACTGTTATAATAAGAAAGGATTCCAAAAGCCAAAATAATGAACAACATCTCCCAGTAATACAAAAATCTGAAAGTAGAAGTGAAGTTATGAGTTCCAGGTTTAAGTTTAAATTAAAAAAATACTTTAAATGCAGATGACTTGTTGGAAATCCTTTGCATTGAAGTCAAAATAACTAACCCAAATGACATTGCTAACATTTCAGTGTAAATTATGATACAGAAAATAGTAATAATCCTACATATTTGAATTCAGTTAAATCTGATCAACCCACATTCATTTTTCTGAAGTCTAGTAAAGGAAAAATAAATCCTCACTATTACTATGAGCTTGAAGGATAAATTTTCCACTGACATTGATGGAATACCAGATTATGCAACAGTATGTCCAATGAACTTTAATGCCACTCTTCAATATATATACAACCCATCTTTTGCCTAAGGAAAATTCCCAGAATTGTTTAAAATGCTAAGGGTAAATTACTATTTTAGAAAGACAAAAATAATGAACTTTAGATCCATTTCCCAAAAACATCTTTTAAAAAGAAACTTCTTTTTTCAAAAAAGCACTAGTATCTAAAAATCAAATTAGGTTTTAGGAACAGATCCAATCCATCAAAGGAAATTTATCATTGATACCACATTTACCTTTTCTGATAGTATTTTAGAGGCTATGGACAAAAGAGAATTTACCCTTGGTTTATTTGTTGATCTCAGAAAAACTTTTCGTGTAAAAAAATGTTATACTCCTTGAAAAGTTAGATAAATTAGAGTAAGAGGGCAGGCTAACTTAAAAATTTCATTCTTGGGTAGAAGGTGGAAAACGAATGGTAGAAATAACTACAGTTATCTCAGATCCCCTTCATCTAAATTGTTGTGTACACCAAGGCTCAATTTTTGCATATTTTCTTTATTTTTAGCTTTTATAAATTATCTATCTGACTACCTCAAGGAAAGTCATTTTTATTCAGTATTATTATTTGTTGCGATACCCAACAGATACATCTGGAAAAGGGTTTTAAATTGTTATTCAGTTCTATCAATCATTATTCAACAAGTTGATTCAAACAATCTAATCGAAGTCAAACAACACATTTATAATAGAATTTTCTCCAGATTATCACTTATGAGACATCATTAAAACATTTACAAGAAAGAGATGTATGAAAAAATTCCTGTGATATTTATCGACTATTTTCATAGAAATGCCACCCATTTATAGAATATTGCCTGATCTCTGGGTGGTCATATATGTTTGTAGTTATTACTTTTTATTATACTAAAACTTGTTCTAATTAGATTGATCATATTTTCACTTTTTTGGCTAATTGTGAGAAATTTATCTCTCACTCTAAGGCACACACATACCTTTGGTATCCATGTTAGATTGGTTACAAACATTTTCTTTGACTAGTGAATTTTTTAGAGCAGTTTACAAGCATGTGTGTTGTGCATGCATGTGTGTTTATTTTTTTAGTTATGTACTTATGTAAACAACTGTCTGGAATATTAACTTATAATTCCTTTAAGAATTGATTGGATTTTCATAGTATTGATTAATTCTCTTCAAGTGTAGAGTTACATGCTGTATGCCATATTCCTACTTACGATGACAGTCATTTATCAGACCAGTTCCATAATGACCTGGTGGACAGATGCAAGAATAGTGCCCAGAGACTGTACCACATGCACATTCCCCCATTATGTCACAGCAATGGTTTTGATGTGAATCTCCACTGCCATTAGTATAGTTTCCTAGTGTGCATAAGTTATTGCACAATGTCGAGTTTACTGGTAAGAAGCTGCCAGTTTGAAGATCTGAAATGAAACAGTTGGATTGAAGTCTCAGGATGAGATAAATAGTTATAAAAGAAGTCATGCATGTAAATTTATTCAACCTACGTATGAGTCTGGAAATTTTGCCATTGATAATTACTGAAACTGTGAATGCATGCAAGTCTGTACAAATGCATGCCACCAGGGGTAGTAATTAAGTTATTCTAGGGCATTGATTATAGTCTCTCCCATTCTGATGGAAACGTGATGGATCCATGGAGTCAAAATGCATACACACATATTATGAAGACTTATCAGCATCAGTGATGATTAAGGTTTCTCTTTAGTTTTGTTTTCCATCTATTTGAATCATGCTAATTTATTTATCCATTTACAAATTAATGATTAGGGCAAATTGCAGTTCATAGAATGAAACTTTGGCTTTAAAATCTCCATTGGATACCAAACATAGGGTTCATTTTTCTAACCTGGATGGCTGCGTAGTTCAATGATTTAATCGGCCCTACTTACAGCCATGTGCATGCACGGTTATAAATACATAGGTGTTACACTTCCTTCACATCTGACCTTGGTGAAAAGCCCTCCTCCCTAAGGCTTCAAACTCCTTGAAGCTTCCAACAATAAATGTGTGTTCTTTATCTGTTGCCATAGCTAAGAGCTCTTCAGTATTTCCATTTTTAATGCCAAATGTAAAGATTTCTACACCATACTGGTTATTTTTTGAACTCTTTCTTCCATCATTTCCTTCTTCTTTATCTGCTCCATCCTCATGATTTTTCCGGGATCCTCTAGATGATCTCATTTCCTTCAGCCTTTGGGCTACTGGCCTTGGATCACCACCATTTGAATAACCATCCGTGATCAAAAATACTGCTCTTCTTACTCCTCGACGAGCATGTCGAAGAATTGCCTGAGGAAAATTTAATCAGCACTCAATAACTAACTTATGCATATATGTATATATATATGTGTGTGTGTGTGTGTGTGTGTATATATATATATAT